>SZWC01012427.1:7143-25444 GCA_023375785.1 Penium margaritaceum | reverse complement strand
CACACACACACACACACACACACACACACACACACACACACACACACACACACACACACATCATCATCACTGAAGGTGACTGATTTGGACTAAAAGCTCTGGTGTAAAGCTGTGACGCAACATGGAGCACACAGTTGTGGCAACACCATCAGGTCCTCAAGTGGTGGCAACAACACCAATCTTATGGAGAGCCAAATTGTAGTGATGTTGCACACTGTTACATCTTAGGATGTGGCACACACGTATTAGAGTGCATGCACCACATGCATTTGTGATGTGGGTGGTTTCTCACACTTTTCCATGTTTTTAGCTAAGTGAGCCGTGTTGGTGATCCCTTGAGACCACACGTCCGGTTTGTACCGGCATGTGAGAAACTGCGTGGAGTACTCGCGCTCCAGGGTCGGGTTCAAATCCCAGGTGGTGTGTGGGCCCCACGTCGTGAGCCTTGCGTGGGTGGCCCGGTCAACCGGCAGTTACCACTTCGCTCGCTCCTAACTCACTCACTCGTTTGATGGTCTTTACCCTCTCTTGTGCAAAGTGAGCTTGCCCCACCCGATCCATGGCTTCACTCTCATGCTTGCCTACTTGCCTATCCTAGCAACTACGGCAGCCTACGAAGTACACCTCCGGACTCATCAGCCACATCCGAAATGCTTGTCCCTTTGAGTTTGCAGGATCAAACGGTTCGAGAGGGGCTGGGCGAAATTTAGATTCGCTCGAGAGTTGGGTATTTCTCGCAACGAGCATTGCCTCTTGAGCACTTGCATTCTGAAGAGCCTCCATGGTGACATTGAGCTTTTGGAGTACATGGCTGTTGATGTTAGTGTTGACACACATGCAAGTGACCTCTTGTCTCTACTCACTCACACACTCGTTCAATGCAGGTGACTGAGCACTGTTGAAGCCATGGTCCAAGCAGGCCTGGTCTGGTGCAAAGCAGGCGTGACCTTAGCCACACTGAAACACTTCTCTGGGCGCGCCATGCAACTATCAGTGTTTGGTTGTGTGCCACGTTGTGGCTGAAACATGAGAACTTACTTGAGAGATGCATGTACCACATACGCTCGTGTTCGATGTGGTTTCTGGACTTGTAAGCCTTGCATGCTGGGTTAGTGGTTTAGTTCTTGCTCGGGTTGCTGATCCTACAGGGCCGCACGCTGAGTCACTCTGAGGTGTGCAAAACCGCGGTGGCTTTTTGGTCAACCGGTCAGGTTCGACCCCTGGGTGGCGGCCGGGCCCCACATCGAGTCTCTTGAGTGGGTGGCCCGGTCAACCGCGGGTAAGCGCAAGCTAGCTTGTGACTCTTGATACTCGTTCTCTAAGTGTTTCTTCACTTCTCTCACCCTCACCCTAGCCATGGATGCCGTGTCCTAGCTTTGAGTGTTTGAGGGTGTAAAGCGGCCTCTCGTTGTCACCTACTGGTATCAGAGCAAGAGGGATCCCCTCTACTGCTTCATCAATGCGGGATCCGTGGGTGAGGTGATAACGAGGTAGTGCGGCGGTGCCTCACGCAATCATCGCACTTCGCACCTCGTTGTCCGCCCGAGGCATCACGCCGTATGTCGTCTCACTACGGCACCACCTCACCGTCGCCACTCTTGGCTCGGTGGAGTTAACCCTGGTCGGCTTCACGCATTCCCATCTTGGAATCCAACGGCCTCGACCCTCTCTTGACTCTGTCAGCAGCTATTGTGCCAATTCTTCATTTTTGCAGTTTGGGGCCACAGCCTCACCCACTCGCATTGTTACGCTAGACCCTTGGCTAGGTGGCATATCACCAGCCCTAAGGCACCGCATGTCTGAGTTTGGCCCTCTTGCCTCTATCCGCAGCTGCCATTCACGCTTAACGCTTCCGCAGTTCGGGGCCGCAGCTTCATCCACCCCCACTCTTGCGCTGGACCTTTTGCAAAGGTGACACACCACCATACCCACATGTACAGCGGCAGCCGCTTCTACGGCGTGAGACGCCACTCTGGCTTCATCACCTAAGTCAGAGCCGATCCCCTCATCATCAAGGGGCATGCGCAAGCATGTACATACCGACGAGCTCCTTGCACGCTACAAGGAGGAGGAGAGACGCACGTGGGCACGTCGCCGGCTATGTGACAGCCCCGGCTACCATCCGGGGGAGGAGTTTGACAACGCGAAGCACCTTGCGCTCGCGGACACTGTTGAGTATGCTACCTACTGCCAGTCAACATCCGACGACTCACCTACATTGCAGAACGTGTCAACCACGGGACCGCCACGTGAGCAACGTAACCCTGCATCACCTGTAAGCTCACTTGCTTCACATAGAACACGCCAGCAAAGTCTTTGAGCTCGTGCTGCCAGCTCAAGATCAGGGCCAGCTGCCAAGGCGGCAGCCAAACAGCTAGCGGACGACTCCTCTCATCGGGTTGTCGCTGTTATGTTTTGTGTATGCCCCTGGTCCAATCAGCGGAAGACTTAGACTGGGTATGCACTGCGCTTGTAGCGCAAGTCCCCCAGCGACATGCAAGAGAGGCTAAGAGAGACAAGGCATGTACTACTCATCCTTGTGGAGTAAGTCCCCTTGGTCTACTCTTGGTAGTCTACCTGGTGCATGCTCCTTAGGACAACTTCCTATAGCCTAGTGGGTGAAGGTGCCGTCTCGCAAGCGAGAGGTCCGGGGTCGAATCCTCCCAGGACCAAATTTTCTTTGTGACTAAAAAGGGCCAAGGAAGCTTCCTAGAAGCCTCTAAGGTCCAAGGTGGATCAAGCGCCACTTGGCGGTCACAGAGGGTGCCATGTCATCAAAGCTGATGACACTGTCTAAGGTAGCCTTGGGGGGAGGTCCCTCCAAGGAGCCACTGGGAGCATTGACCAGAGACTATATAAGGCCTCTCATTTGCATGTGATTGTATCATCATCTCTTACTCTTGAGACTTGGGAGAAAACTAATCCCTTGTTGGCCACCAAGAAAGAGTGTAAAGAACAAGTGCAAGTGCACACTTTGGTGTGTAGCATTGCCAGTTGGGTGAGAGTTTGGAACACTCTCCGGCCACGGTTGGGACAAGCTAAGTGAACCTTTCAGTGTGGAAACANGTGGGAGCACTTCCTCCACAATAGCTAGGAGACCATCGGCTGGAGGGGTATGCAACGGACTGCACCTTGAAAATCTGTAGCAGTCATCAGCCTCATCAGCCTACATCGGCCTCAACGAAGCAGAACAGCAGAGACTAAGTGAGCATCCTTGACCACACCAAAATCATGCCGAGGGGACAAGAGATCATTCCAGTCACCTCACGACCCGCCGAGTTGGGTGCGGCCAACGCCATCGCACGCTTCGATGGCAAAGCCTTCGGCACGTGGAAATGGCAGTTTGAGGTGGTGATGCGCGTGCGCGGGTACCTCAACATGCTGAAAGGGACGGAGGTAGCACCGGAGGATGAGGCAAGCGCGGAATACGCAGGGTGGCAAGAGCGGAATGACATCGCTCTCGCACTCCTCGTCACGTCCATAAGCCCCTCCCTAATCTCCCACATCGAGGAGTGCACGACGACAGCTCAGGCTTACACCAAGCTGACGAACGTGTACCAGTCAACTTCTCTCGCCAATCGACTCTTCATCCTGCAACACCTCATCAGGCTGCGGGTGGGCAAAGGAGAGTGCATCTCGGACTTCCTCCAGCAGTTTGAAGGATTGCTTCAAGAAGCCTGCGCCATGTCCTGGCAGCTCGACCAACAGATACAGGCCATTATTCTCCTCATGGCCTTGCCGCCAAGCTGGAGCCCCATGATCACCACCTTGGGTGGTTGGGAGGAGTCGGAGTTCACGTACCCTCGTGTCTCCGAGTTTGTCCGGAACGAGGCCATGCGGCGCAACAACGGCGTCATCAACAATGCCGCATATGCGATTGGCTCAGGAGGCACCTCCTCTCATGGCAACAGCAGAGGCAGTAGCGGCGGGAATAGCGGCAAGAAGAAAGGCAAGTGCCACAACTGTGGCAAGGCGGGGCATTAGGCGCGGGAGTGTCGCGCACCAAAGAAGGAAGGAGGCGGTGGTGGGAGCAGCAACGTGAGTAAGAAGGTGGACTCGACGTCCACGAGCTTGATGGCCGAGAGCAAGGCCCCTCCCAAGGACTCTATGCTGTTGCGGCCAGGAGCCTTCGGGTTTGACAGTGGCACGGACTACCACACCTCTCGCGAGGCATGTGGCTTCTCGTCCCTCACACCGTCCACGGCCAAGTTCCGGTGCGCCAATGGCGACATCGAGTACGCGGCTGGTGAGGGAGAGAAGGTCGTGCACACGCGGCTCAACGGAGCCGACAAGGAGTTGCGGCTGCAGAACGTTGTCTACATGCCAACTTTCGCCGCGAACCTCCTCTCCGTCTCGCGGATTACGGATCACGCGATGACGGTGGTGTTCACACAGAAGGAACCCGTCATCCTCAAGAACGAGGATGTGACGATTACCTACGTTGCGTCAGACCTTGTCGCCAAGGTGCCACGAACGGATGGGCTCTACATTCTGCAGACGGAGAGCGCGGAAGGGCACGCTGGGGCGGCAGAGGCAGGAGCGGAAGTTGCACTATCGCCGAACGCCAAGACACCATCCATGCCGCCTGCTGTGGCGGCTAAGGACGCGGGAGCAGCAACTGCAAAGCTGTGGCACAGACGCCTTGGGCACGTGGCTGACAGCACCCTGCAGGTCTTGGAGGAGCAGCAGCTTGTACGCGGGCTGGAGGGGTGTGAGCTGAAGGGTGGATGCAACGCTGGGTGTGAGGCTTGCCTGCAAGGCAAGACAAAGCAAAAAACGCTTCTCCAAAAACGGTC
This sequence comes from Penium margaritaceum, assembly GCA_023375785.1. NCBI lineage: Eukaryota > Viridiplantae > Streptophyta > Zygnematophyceae > Desmidiales > Peniaceae > Penium > Penium margaritaceum. Next base: position 20,648 of record SZWC01012427.1, on the reverse strand, counting down.
GCAAAGCAGAGGGCATACTCGACCTCGTCCACAGCGACGTGTGTGGCCCCATGCGCACCACGTCCAACGGCGGCTCCAAGTACCTCCTCACCTTCATCGATGATTACTCTCGGAAGGTGTGGGTGTACTTCCTCAAAACCAAGGGAGAGGTGCTGGAGCGCCAGCAAGAGTTTGTCGCCATGGTGGAGCGACAAACCGGGCGGAAGGTCAAGGCCCTACGGAGCGACAATGGCGGAGAGTACGAGGGGTGCAAGCCGTGGCTTTGGGCACACGGCATTGTCCACCAACCTACTACCCCCTACACACCGCAAAGCAACGGTGTGGCCGAGTGCATGAACCAGACCATTATGGCCATGACGCGAACCATGCTATTCGACTCAAAACACCCTCCTCGCTTCTCGGTGGAAGCAGCGCGCACTGCATGCTACCTCATCAACCTCATGCCTGCTACAGCACTGCATAGCAAGGGGACAGAAAAGGAGCAAAGTGCAGAACGCATGACGCCGCAAGAGGCGTGGTCGGGAAGGAAGCCGGATGCCTCTCACCTAAAGGTATTTGGCTGCACGGCTTGGGTCAAAGTCCAGGACGGGCAAGGAGTGGGGAAGTTGGATGCACGTGCGCGCAAGTGCGTGATGATCGGCTATGAGGCCGCGCACAAGGCGTAAAGGCTGTGGGACCAGGCAGTAGGGAGAGTCATCACCTCCAGAGATGTGACCTTCCAGGAAGAGTCACACGGCAAGGAAGAACTCCTGGACCCAGAGAACTCTCCAAAACAGGGAGAGTGGATCGTGCTGCTGGAGGCGGGTGACACACCCCCGCCTAACTGGCGTGGGACACCAGTGGCCGTAGACAGCGAGGCTGCCAATTCAGGGAGAGCGTCCGCTCAGGCTAAAGCGGAGTTGACATCTGACACCGCGTCGGAGACATCCGAGGCCTCCTTGGAGGCCAGTGGCTCTTCCCTCCCAGCGACCCCTCCTGGGGAAGCACAGCAGCAGTAGCAGCACAAGCAGCCAGCACCAGCACCACTGCGGCGTAGTGAGCGCCAAGCAAAGCCTGCGAAGCAGTACGACGGAGGGAAGGCCGAGTGGACTGGCCTAAGCTGGTCGTGCCTTGCGCAGGGAGAGCCGGCTACCATCGTCGAGGCTCTCTCGCGGCCGGACGCCGCTAAGTGGAAGGAGGCGATGGACAGCGAGCTCGCCTCCGTCAAAGAGAATGGAACGTGGGAGCTGGTGGACAGACCACCAAACGCACACGTGGTGGACGTGAAGTGGGTCTTACGCATCAAACGCAAGCAAGACAACAGCATCGACAAGTACAAGGCAAGGATCGTTGCGAAGGGGTTCTCGCAGAGAGCAGGGTCTGAGTACGACGAGACCTACTCTCCTGTCGCGTCTTTCCCATCCATCCGCACCTTGCTGGCTGTGGCTGCGGCACGCAACATGGAAATCCACGAGATGGACGTCAAGACCGCCTTCCTCTACGGGAAGCTTGACAAGGAGATACTAATGGAGGTGCCCGAGGGTGTCAAGGCAAAACCCGGGCAGGTGTGTCGCCTCATCAAGGCGCTCTACGGGCTGAAACAAGCCCCAAGGATCTGGTTCAAGGAGATGGACAGCTTCATGGCTGGCCTAGGCTTCTCGCACTGCCACAACGACCCCAGCGTGTATGTGCGTGCGGATGACCAGGGGCTGTTGCTGGTAGCGCAGTACGTGGATGACCTGATTCTGGCCTCCACCTCCATGAAAGCCCTCGAGGCCCTCAAGGAGAAGCTGCATGGGCGGTTTCAGATGAAAGACATGGGCAAACTCGAGTACTACTTGGGCATTGCTATACATCGCAACCGAGCTGCAGGCACCATCGAGCTCAACCAGACGAAGTACATCTCAGAGGTGCTTTGGCGCTATGGCATGGAAGACGCCAAACCCCTCAGCACTCCTCTCCCCACGAAATGCAATCTCACCTCCGCCCACTTCCCCAGCACGGTAGCCGAGCGCCGCAAAATGCAAGATGTGCCATACCAGTCTGCGGTGGGTAGCATCATGTATGCCATGGTTGGCACGCGACCGGACATCTCCTTTGCTGTGGGGCTAGTCAGTCGGTTCGTGGCCAACCCTGGGCCACTCCACTGGCAAGCCGTGAAGCGTATTTTGCGCTATCTCAACAAGACACGGCACATGGAGCTGCAGTACGGCGGCCTTCAAGGAATAGACCCTTTGCGCCTCAAGTACTACACCGACGCAGATTTTGGAGGCAACGTGGATGATAGAAAGTCCACCTCGGGCTTTGTGTGCCTTGAGAACGGTGGCGCTGTGTCGTGGGCCAGTCGCAAGCAAGACTGTGTCTCCATCTCAACCGCAGAAGCTAAGTACGTGGCGCTGTCTGAGGTGTGCAAAGAGACGCAGTGGGTAGGTGGCATATCACCAGCCCTAAGGCACCGCATGTCTGAGTTCGGCCCTCTTGCCTCTATCCGCAGCTGCCATTCACGCTTAACGCTCCCGCAGTTCAGGGCCGCAGCTTCATCCACCCCCACTCTTGCGCTGGACCTTTTGCAAAGGTGACACACCACCATACTCACATGTACAGCGGCAGCCGCTTCTGCGGCGTGAGACGCCACTCTGGCTTCATCACCTAAGTCGGAGCCGATCCCCTCATCATCAAGGGGCATGCGCGAGCGTGTACACACCGACGAGCTCCTCGCACGCTACAAGGAGGAGGAGAGACGCACGTGGGCACGTCGCCGGCTATGTGACAGCCCCGGCTACCATCCGGGGGAGGAGTTTGACAACGCGAAGCACCTTGCGCTCGCGGACACTGTTGAGTATGCTACCTACTGCCAGTCAACATCCGACGACTCACCTACATTGCAGAACGTGTCAACCACGGGACCGACACGTGAGCAACGTCACCCTGCATCACTTGTAAGCTCACTTGCTTCACATAGAACACGCCAGCAAAGTCTTTGAGCTCGTGCTGCCAGCTCAAGATCAGGGCCAGCTGCCGAGGAGGCAGCCAAACAGCTAGCGAACGACTCCTCTCATCGGGTTGTCGCTGTTATGTTCTGTGTATGCCCCTGGTCCAATCAGCGGAAGACTTAGACTGGGTATGCATTGCGCTTGTAGCGCAAGTCCCCCAGCGACATGCAAGAGAGGCTAAGAGAGACAAGGCATGCACTACTCATCCTTGTGGAGTAAGTCCCCTTGGTCTACTCTTGGTAGTGTACCTGGTGCATGCTCCTTAGGACAACTTCCTATAGCCTAGTGGGTGAAGGTGCCGTCTCGCAAGCGAGAGGTCCGGGGTCGAATCCTCCCAGGACCAAATTTTCTTTGTGACTAAAAAGGGCCAAGGAAACTTCCTAGAAGCCTCTAAGGTCCAAGGTGGATCAAGCGCCACTTGGCGGTCACAGAGGGTGCCATGTCATCAAAGCAGATGACACTGTCTAGGGTAGCCTTGGGGGGAGGTCCCTCCAAGGAGCCACTGGGAGCACTGACCAGAGACTATATAAGACCTGTCATTTGCATGTGATTGTATCATCATCTCTTACTCTTGAGACTTGGGAGAAAACTAATCCCTTGTTGGCCACCAAGAAAGAGGATAAAGAACAAGTGCAAGTGTACACTTTGGTGTGTAGCATTGCCAGTTGGGTGAGAGTTTGGAACACTCTCCGGCCACGGTTGGGACAAGCTAAGTGAACCTTTCAGTGTGGAAACACCACTCCGTGGGTGATCTCTACCTTGGTTGAAATACCAAGGGCGGTCGGCGGTTTGCCTGTCGGCGCCGTTTACTCTAGACCGTAGCCAAGTGCGGAGTGATAGTCGCTCCTGCTGCATCACAGTCAGCAGCTCCACTTGTTGTGCCTCCTGACATCTTCTCTGTGTTGGAGGCAGTTCTCATTTCTAACATAGTTGTTACCTCCACGCTCGCTGCCACAGCTCATGCCGCACGTGTACCTGCCACAACCGTTGCGGGCAGAGCACATACCTTTACAGCTGTTGACCAGGGTCCACTGGCCGCCGCCACCGTCAACGTTGTTACTCAGATTGCAGCTGTAGCTCACTCCATTGCATCTGCGGCTGCCTCTGCTGCCACTGCCTTTGCTAGTGTAGTGATGTCTATCCAGGATTCCACCTCCTAGATGTCCACTAGAGTTGCATCCGCACCCCTTGGTCATCAGGTTCGCCTTCTTGTCATAGTTGTAGCTGCGGTCTCTTCCCTTGCTGGTGCCGCCCTCAATGGAGTCACCTGCTTCATCGTCTCTGCATCCTCCTTTGTATCCGTCATTGCTGCATGAGTGGCAGCAGCACTATCTCCCTTGTTTGGCCTGTATTGTTGAGCTTGGTGAGTTGATGTTCCCTTGTTGCTTGAGCTCCTCTTGCCTCTCTTGCTTCCTCCCTTCTCTAGCTCCGTGGTCGTGTGAAATTTCCCTCTCTAGTTGTACAACGCCACGACAACAGCCTATATCACATCCTCACGCCCAAAAAAACTTCATCCTCCCGCGGCAAGGGAAACTTTGCCCAAAAAAACTTGTCTGTTACATGCATTGCCTGTAGACGATGATCAGTATGTTACACTGCAAGAGGGACTGCGCAGAGAGCGCGCAGCTCTTCAAGCAGCTCTCATTGTTCAGCGTGCCGCTGAAGAAAAAGTAAGCACAGAGCAGGGGGATCAAGACACATTCGCAGACCACATAGCCGATCTTGTCCTCAATCGTCTGCAACCTATCTTGTGTTCCACCCCTACTGTCTCTGCTACTGCTGACATTGCTGCTGCTTTCTCCACCTCTCCCGCTTCCGTATCCACTAACACCGGTTCCCTACACTCTGACCCCACAACCGCTGCAGCTGCTGCAGGCAGTGCCGCTGCAAAAGCCCTTGCCCAGCCTCAGCACCGCAAGCCAGGCTTTGACTCAGCACCACCTCATTTCACTGCTAACCTCTCGTTTGCCTCCTGGGAGGTGCGCTTCAGTGCATGGGCGCAAGGAGAACAGCTTTGGGAGTACTACCATCCGTCCAATCCCTCAGCCAATCCTCCTTTTGTTCCCACTAATGCTGAGTTTGCAGGTGCTATCCGTGCTCTCATTCGCGCTGGACCCTATGTTCTCACCGACGAGATCGGGTCATACTGGCTGACACTACACGTCGCACACCGGCTGATCCTGTTGGCGCATATGTACTCATCAAACGTCGCACCACTGTCACTGGGCACGTAGCACAAAGCGTGCTCACAATACTGTTTAACACGTTGTCCATGCGCGCTAACAAAACTGTGGATGCCTATTGGGCCCGCAGCTTGCGTTTGTTGAAGGATCTTAGCAAAGCTGCCCCTGGACAGCTTTTTGCTGTCCTATCTATTGTCAATGGCTTCATCCCTGAACTCTTCAACATCTTCAAGGAGGTGAAAGCCTCTGAACTTGAGCGTATTGCTGCTGAGCCTGTCCTCGCTGATTCACCACCAGGCATTGGTGCCCTTTGGGAGTTCACCTCCCAGCGGCTCACTGACTGGTGGAGTGCCCTCTAGTACAAGCGAATCCATCGCGCGGCCGTTGCCGCCGCCACCACAGCACTTCCCTCTTCCTCCTCCTCATCCCCTACCTCCCATTCCTCATCCTCCTCGCCTGTTACATCACTTTTGCACCAAGGGGGTGGCGGGGGGGTTCAGGGCAAAGGTGGTGGTCGGGACGAGGGCACTGGGTTTGGCGGGCAGTTGGGCCGTGGCAAAGGCAAAGGTAACAGCACCAACGTCGGCGGTACATCCTCCTCTTCTGTTACTTCCAGCACTGTCACATGTTGGAATTGTGGGGCCACCGGTCACTCTACACCAAAGTGCCTAGCCCCACCCGACAACGAGCGTCTGGTATCTGCCATGCGTGATCACTAGGCACGGTCCTCTGGTGGCTCGGGGGGCTCTGCTGTCACCTCTCGCGTCACACCCCCGCCGTCTCCCTCGCGCCGTCACTCCATCGCTTTTGAGGTTGCCGCCTACCACACTGATGTTACACCTCCGTCTGTCCCTTACCCCTAGGGGTGGCCTCCACGGTATGGCGGGCTAGCCTTTTACGGTCCGCCCTCCACTGCTTATGCTGCCCCTTCTTGGGCGGCGTTGCCCTACTCTTCTTGTCGTCCATCCATTGGCGTTGTCATCACTCCGGATCCGCTTGAGGGCGAGCAGTAGTTGGATGCTGCTCTTTCCCACGCCGTCCACCAGCGTCACCTTCGTGATCAGGGAGGTGAGAGTGAACACTCTGGGTTAGAGTCACTCGCGTGTGTTGTCGATGGTGAGTTGCGTGGTCCAGCGTCTGGTCATGTGCTCAGGTGTCCACCTGCTGATGTGCCATGGATTGAAGAATGGCAGTCCGTTCGTTTGCCTCGTTGCCTTGCCGCGTGCGGTCAGTGCCTCGTCCCGCATGCTGCCATTGCTAGCGTGAGTCGTGATCCCTCTGTTGTCCGTGCGTCGGGAGGCTTTTGGATCCTTGACTTAGGAGCCACCCATCACATGACCTCGTCGCGCGCGTCTTTCATTTCTCTTGGTCCTGTTGGGTCCGTGCGCTTTGTTCGCATTGCCTCTGGTCAGCTGCTGCCAGTGTAGGGTGTCGGTGTTGTGCGCCTTGTTGGGCCTAGGGGGGGAACTGTTCCTACCTGACATTCCATCGCTTGAGTTGAGTCTGCTCTCTGTCACCACGCTCGACGACCAGAGCATGGACTTCTCATCTAGCCGCGGAACTGCCTCTGTTTTCTCACCGCACCACTGGCCGCATACTTCCCCAAGGCACTCCTTGTGATCGTCTGTTTCGCATCCCCACCTTTGCACCGTTGCCTGCCACTGCTGCTCATGTGCATGTTGCACGCTCCCTTTCTCCTGCCCAAGCTCAGCTGCTGCACTGTCACTTGTGCCACATTTGTACTACTGCCATTGATTCCTTTCTGCGCACACTCCCTGCTCATGCACTAGATGCTGACTCCTTTCCTTCCCCTTGTCCACTTGGCTGTCTGGATTGTGCTTAAGGGAAAATGCACCAGTCCCCTTTTTCCACCTTGGAGACACGCACCTCTGCCCCTCTTGACCTGTTGCATGCTGACGTCATGGGCCCCCTCTCTCATGAGACTCTTGGGGGGGGTTGCTACGTGCTCTGCCTCACTGATGATTTCTCTCACATGCGCTGGGTCTTTGCTCTCAAACAAAAAAGTGACGTCTGTTCCTCCATCGAGTCCTGGCTTCCCGAGGCCGAACTTGCATGTGGTCGTCGTCTCCGTGTCTTTCGTTGCGACCGCGGGGGTGAATTCCTTGGTCCCACCTCCCGCTTTCTCACCTCTTGTGGTGTCCATGTCGAGACCACTGCTCCCTACACGCCCTAACAAAATGGTGTGTCTGAGCGCTAGAACCGCACTCTAGCTGAGGGTGTCCGTACTCTTCTTGCTGCGTCTGAAGTTCCCACTGTCTTCTCCTTTGAAGCCATGTCATACATGACATGGGTCTGGAACAGCATTCCATATGGTCCTCACCCTCGTCATGTCACACCATTTGAACGCTGGTCCGGTCACCGGACGGATCTCCGTCTTGCTCGTGTCTGGGGTTGTGTCGCTGCCGTCTGGCTTCCTGACGACCTGCGCACGGTAAACTCAGTCCATGTGCTCACTTGTGCACCTTTCTTGGTGTTTCTTCCATGTCTAAGGCATGGCGCTTCTGGGACCCTGATTGCGTCCGCGTCGTCGAGTCGAGGGATGCCCTCTTCTTCGAGGATGTCTTTCCTTGCGACTTGTCTTGTGTCCCTCCCCCTTCCTCTTTGTCCCCGCTCTGTCGGCTTGGGGGGGTTGGGTCTGCTCCAGCCTCTGGTCTCGCTGGTGTGCCTCCCTCGAGCTCGTCCACTCGCAGTCCTACTTTTGACCTCGCTGTTGCACCTTTTCTATGCTTGACCTCGTCCCACATTTCGTCCCCTCCAGGTTCCTCCCACACGGACACATCTCACACTACCGCGTCGTCCTCTCCACATTCTTCACCCTCCTCATGGTCCGAGTCCGTGTTAGTGCCTGTCAGTGTTCTACCATTGTCCGATGACACTCTTTTACAGTCTCCCCAGCGTGTCGTCTGTGACATCCCCACATCGCCATAATGTGTTTGTCCCTCTGACAGTCCCTCTCCATCACCGGTCTCTGAGACATCTTCAGCTGTTCCCAAGCCATACACTTGAGGGGGCAGGCTCCGTGTTCTTCCACAGACATCTGTCTCACATCCATCACAGTCATAGCGGCGCACTCCAGCCACTGTACCCTCCACTACAACTGACTCAACTGCCAGACCTACTGGGCTTGACGCTCTTAGACTCACTGTTAGCGTAGTCCACCCTAGCTCAGTAGTAGGCTGTGCTCTTGTTGCTCATGAGTTCATCACTGCCTGGGATGCCTCTACGGCAGACCATGTTGCGGCCTGTTTCGCCGCGAGTGGTCTTCCCTCTCTGACGTCACTCCCGGCCGAGCCTACTATAGTGCGTCAGGCTAGAGAGGCCGCTGATGCTGATCTGTGGGAGAAGGCCATGCAAGAGGAACTTAAAGCTTTGGACAAACATGAGGCGTTCGAGCTTGTTGACCTCCCGCCCCGTCGCAAGGCCGTCGGCCCATTGGGTACTTCGGCGCAAGCTGAAGCCTGATGGCATCATTGACACATACAAGGCACGACTCACAGCCAAGGGCTTCTCCCGAATTCCGGGAGTTGACTTTGATGAGACCTTTGCTCCAGTCGACCGTTACACCACCGCCCGGGCCCTCTTGAGCCTGGAAGCTCAGCACGAGTGGGAGTTGGAGCAGATGGATGTTAACAATGCATTCCTACACGGATGCCTCAATGAGGAGATCTACATGGTGTAAACCCCAGGGTTCACCGACGGCACAAACAAGGTTTGGCGACTGAGGAAGGCACTGTACGGCCTCAAGCAGTCACCATGTTGTTGGAACTTGGAGATCTCCTCCATTCTGGAGAAGGGTGGCTACCGTCGTAGCTCGGTTGATCCAGCACTCTTTCTGAGTGCCCCCTCTCAGCCCCTCATAGCCGTTTTGGTTTACGTGGATGATCTCCTCATTGCATCACACAGTCCAGCAACCATGTAGTCAGTGAAGCCTCTTCTGCAGTCAGTCTACAAGATGAAGGACCTTGGCCCAGCTCGTGTGTTTCTCGGCATGGAACTGGAGCGAGACTGCCAGCGCAGGATGCTGCATGTACACCAGGCTGCATGCATTCACAGCCTGGGGGAGCGCTTCTCTCCCTTGCTCGCCGACACCCCCACGGCATCCACACCAATGACCCCAGTAGGCCAGCGCCTACTGAAGTCGCTTGATTCTTCCCAGTTGGGAAACACTATCGACGTCACCAATTACTTCAATGTGATTGGGTCACTTATGTACCTCGCCACTACCACCCGAGCGGATGTGGCCTTTGCAGTCAACTTCCAAGCTCAATTCTCCCAGCAGCCTCGCCAGAAGCATCTCGAGGCTGCACTGCATGTCGTCCGATAACTCTGTCTATAGTGCGTGTAGGCATGTGCTACAAGTCACAGCCCTCTGTTGTCGTTGATGGGTATACCGACAGTGACTGGGCTCATTATACGGATGCACGTAGTTGCAAAGGCTACATCTTTCTTGTGGGTGGCACAACTATCTCGTGGAAGAGTAGCAAACACGGTTGTGTGGCTCGCGACTCCAGCGAGGCTGAGTATGTTGTACTCGGCGTAGGTACGTGTGAGAGTGTCTAGCTTTCCCGCTTGCTTCAGCAGCTTTGCGTGCCCATCCGCTGCATCACCCTGCGCTGTGACAACGAGAGCACCAAGGCAATTGCTGAGCATGACGGCATACACCATTCACGCACCAAGTACATCAACATTGAGCATCACTTTGTGCGCGAGCGCATTGTTGCAGGAGAGGTCCAGGTCGTCTGGGTTGACACGCGTCAGCAGCGTGCAGACTTTCTCACCAAAGCTCTTAGCAGTGGAATGTCCAAGGCCACTGTGCATGCTGTTGGCTTGTTGCATGCACGTGATTCTCCTGGCTGATGTGACACCCTTGTCCCCGTTATCGCGAGTCCTCGTGTGGTGTGTGGGCTGTTCATCTATGGGTCATGGGGGAGTGTTAGTGTTGACACACACGCAAGTGACCTCTTGTCTGTACTCACTCACACACTCTTTCACTACAAGTAACTGAGCACCGTTGAAGCCATGGTCCAAGCAGGACTGGTCTGGTGCAAAGCAGGCGTGACCTCAGCCACACTGAAACACTTCACTGGGCACGCCATGCGACTCTCAGTGTTTGGTTGTGAGCCACGTTGTGGCTGAAACATGAGAACTTACTTGAGAGATGCATGTACCACATACGCTCGTGTTCGATGTGGTTTCTGGACTTGTGTGCCTTGCATGCTGGGTTAGTGGTTTAGTTCCTGCTCGGGTTGCTGATCTTACGGGGCCACACGCACAGTCGCTCTGAGGTGTCCGAAACCGCGGTGGCTTTTTGGTCAACCGGTCAGGTTCGACCCCTGGGTGGCGGCCGGGCCCCACATCGAGTCTCTCGAGTGGGTGGCCCGGTCAACCGCGGCTAAGAGCACGCTAGCTTGTTACTCTCGATACTCGTTCTCTTGAGTCTAAGTGTTTCTTCACTTCTTTCACCCTCACCCTAGCCATGGATGCCGTGTCCTAGCTTTGAGTGTTTGAGGGTGTATAGCGTCCTCTCGTCGCTACCTACAGTTGATTCCATTTAGCGCGGGGATAGAGTTCGCCAATTCCTCGTTGATCCGCGCTTGTCGTCCGATGCCACCTGTCGTTCTTACAGTCGTCGAGGAGGTCACCGGTAGGGACGGCTGGTTTATCACTGTTGGATCCGCAACCTGGTTGGTCGTCTGAGTCGTAGGGGTTGATCCAATTGTTGCATAGCCTGCCATGCCAACGTTCGCTGACGCTTGAAGGTTCGTGTGCATAGGCACGTTCTTCTCCTCCATCGTATAAGTCGTCGCCGATGACCCGCTACTGGTTGTGTGATGCCCTTGCTCGCTTTACGATGTAGTCGCGATGTTTGCGAAGTATTGACGTGCAAGATGCGATGATGGCTTGTGTGAGGTAGTCCTCATGATGGGAAAAGTAGTCAGATGTCTTTCGAGCACCGTTGCGCTCTGATACCAAGAGTTATGCTGAACAAAGCATAGATGGTAGAAGTTGCGGGTGAGAACATGATTAAGAATTTGGGACACTTCAACAAGTTGTAATTAGTAGTATGTGTACTTCGATGACAAGTGTCGAAATGATTGAACATACATATAGAAGTGTCAAGTTACGAATGAGGTATAGTGGGGGTTGATGGGTCGATCGTCGAGCGACGCATGCGAAGTCGCGTTGTGAGTTTTTGGATTCGAGAAGCTCCGTAGAGAAGATGGGGGGCTTCGAGGACCGACAGCAAAGATGCGAGTTGCATCTTTTATAAATGTAGACATGTCCTGATTTGTTGAGAAGTCAACCGAAAGCCGGTGAAATTCTTTCTATGATTTTTGAAAGTGGGCGGAGCTGTCAGAAAGTGGGAAAAGGTTCGATTGAGGGCAAGGTCAGTTGGTCGAATTGCCCTCGACCATTGGAGTGAGAATTGAGATATCAATGCACGGTGGGATAATTTTGTAATGAAAGAAATACCCACTCAAAAATTTGAGAGACTCGTGTACTTCTATTACATAACATTCACGTTTAGCTCGTAACAGTGTAACCCCATTTCTTGATATATTTTCTTATGGATCGGTGGGGAAGGTTCTCATTCTAATTGCCTGGTGAGGATTTGTCACTCTCGTAGATTGTTTGTCGTCGGGTGACTTAGCCCTTACTTCAATGTGAAGCATGCCGACAGAGGACATCATCCGCGCCTCCTCCGCCGCGTTTGTGACTGGTTGGCGAACGAGTAAGCCAAGATCTGTGACGTTTCCTAGCAGGTCATCTGACGTCGAATGGCATTGTGCGTAGCCGCCAAGAGGTCAGCGCTGGCAGCCGTTCGATGAAGGTGGCCAAGCCAGGCAGCTGAATATGAGCGTGGCAGCAGCAAGTGCCAAGATGGCAAGGATACGGATTGCGTGGCAGGATGCGGACGCTCGCGGCTGGTTGGTCGCTGCTTGCCATGGAAGATGGCTGTAAGATATTTCAGACGCTTTTCGAAGGTGGCAGAGGACTGTTTCCATTCCGACCTCGAAACGAAACAGGACGAACCCGTCGGTGCCTGCATTGGAAGGAACTAAGTATTTATCGAAAGAGCTCCCTACTCCATGAAAAATATGTACACATGAAGTCTCGCAACAAAAACTGAAGCTGGGGCCTGGATGGTTCCTTCTAGGTAGAACTGAACCATTGAAAGAACACACTAAAACTGGACATGATTGGAAGACTACCGTGTGATCGTTAAGGAAGGCAGACAAAATGCGAAGAGTGGGAAACTGATGTTTTCCGAATGAAATAATAAGTTTTCAGTTTTCAAACAAGAGGCTTGACACACGATTCTCATTCTAGGGAATAGTTGATGAAATCCTCATGATTTTGGAAAACCGTAGAAGATCTTGTGTTAAAAATTACGATAGAGCATGGATCAAACTTAAGCAAAAATTTATCTCGAATTCAAAGTATTTATGGGAATTTCAACATCGTAGGTGTTGAAAGTAATGAATTAGACGAACATACAAAAGTTGAAGGAAATCATTACAGCAAAGAGAGTACCACTACGTAGCAAGAAGTTCTTCTTATGGCAGTGATGAAACATGTCCCCCTTAAGACAAATACAATGTGTTGCTGCAAGATGACGTCAATGTCTTATTGACAAGCAACCCTCCCTAGTCAAATTGACTATGAGCGAACTCTTATGCATGGATGAGGATTTGATGGGTACATAAGGTCCAACAAGAAAAGTAATGCTATGTTTTGAGCAATCCATGTCTGTACCAAGCCAAATCTTAAGGAATCCGTGAAAGGAAGTACGAGATTTTATAAATGGCATAAGTATCGTAAACATGTCTGTATGAATAAATCATTCGGTGCAAAAGAATGTGGGAGTGAAACGTAAACGATGTCAAAATAGTTAACCTTTGAAAAAAACGGGAAAACAATTTGCAAAGGGAATACAACATGTTTATAGCAAAGTACTCATTAAGTGAAAGATCAACTTTCATTTCATACTTGGAAATTATGATAAAAGCACATCCTATGTCGTATATGATATATCACATGAAAAAAAATTCAATATGGATGGTAAGATTCAAATTCGGTTCCCAAGGCATAAAGTGAAGCCCATGTCAAGAGATAATGACAACAGAATAGTCAAGATGCAAGAAGTAAACCACACACTAAACACTTTAGAACATAAAGGCTTTTAACATGGATGTACATGGACTTTTCAATTCATCCGGTTGTGCAAATCTAGTACTAAAGTGCCACATATGCCATGAGCTTGTTAAAATTGGAACCATATCTAAAGCATTTCAGAAGGATTTCAACAGATCAATTATACATAAGA
>SZWC01012426.1:48959-79918 GCA_023375785.1 Penium margaritaceum | reverse complement strand
CTTCCTCCCCCCATCCCCCACCTGCAACCCCTGACCCTCCCAGCACTGAGAGCCCAGCTTCCACACTGTCCACCGCCAACCCCCCCGTGCAACCAATCGCCAGCACTACCCGCACTACTGATACCCCCAAGGCTCTCCTATTCTACCAGACTGTGGTACCTCGCTCCCCTGGCCTACCCCCCTATCTTTCTCTTCCCATGCCCTCCTTCCACGCGCGTGCCCTCTGGCAGCTTCGTACATCCAGCCTCCCCTATGAGCTCTATCTCCCTCTAGCATCGCGCCGCTGCTCTGCTTGTCTGGCCACCCAGTTTCCTTATCCAGCGTTGCACTTTGTGCGGGACTGTCCAGTGTTTTATGAGGTGCGGGGTCGGTTTCCCTGTCTCTTTCCTACTGATCTGCGGTGCTTCTCGCTAAAGGACTTCCTCTCTTTCGAGGACCAGGCCTGCTTGGCGTCTTGTGTGGCAGGTATGCTCCAGGTCTACTACAGCTACCACAGCAGCCCCAACCTGCAGCAAACACTGGGTTACCCGCATCGACCCCGTGCTCCCCCTCCCCCGCGCCAACGCTACATCCTCAGCATCTGCAGCCCAGGATGACAGCCGCTAATCAATCAATATGGTGGATTCGTATGGAGCGAGCTCGCAGCATGTAGCAGCCTTCTGGCCGCCGCGCAGCTGAGCTCGGCATTTGTGATATGCCGTTACTAGGCCTCTTTGGCCACCATTGGCATGTCGCTCTTATTGCCCTCGTGTGCTCAGTCCCTCCCCTCCTCAAAATCTCGCTAGGATTTCATTTGCTTTGACCCCTGTGTGCTTCTTTACACTTGACAGTGGGCACATGCATGCCCCTCTCCATGTTTGTCGTGTGTGGATGTCCCTCCTGACCCTCGCTGTCACATGTGGCTCTGTGCCACCGTCCATTCCCCGTGGAGGGGTAGCGACGATAAACATAATAATCATCATCATCTATTCAAAAGGGCAAAGACCCTTTTGGCAGAATGAACATCGGCAGTCGGTTAAGATGCCCATCGTCTTTCGAAGCTCGCTTTCTTTGTTGTTCTTCACAGTCGCGCTGTCGATCGAAGCCCTGGCGGTCGTGATCGAAACTGCATTATCTAAAGCAAGTGTATTCCTTCGCGCCTGAACCAAGGAAAACACAGCTTGGTTCTATTTTTGCATGACGAGAGGAATTTGATTGGCCAAGTGTTAACTTCATATATCGATTTAGGAGGTTGCTGGACAGTTTTGCGATGCCAATTTATCCGGCAGCGATTTGAGAATTCCTGGACGCTTACTTTGTCCTGATGTCCATCGTACCCCCATTATCGTCCGATGTTCATATCTTGCATCACCATAATCCACTTAACAGAACCTGTTAGATGTTGTTGTTTAGGTGTAATTGCCCGGCTCCTAGTGCTCATCCGTCCGAATGAATTCATTGCGTTTATCGATTGATTAACTGCGGGCCCCACATCACACCTGTGGTTTAGCTCTAACGGTCAAACTCGTTCGCACGTATCACGTGCGAAAGTCGATACCTGAAAATTTTCCGTTCAACCGCAATTTATAAACTAGTGATCCGTTTGAGAAGATTCGCACACCTGTGCGATGTCCTGCAGCTGCCGACGGTGGCATGGCGTACAACATTGGCGCAAGGCGAGCGCAGCGAAGTCCTAACCCGCGTCAGCGAACAGCGACGAAGCGTAGATGCATAGCTTTTAACTATCGGGACTTAAACCGCGTCAGAAAACCGCCGCACCGCCGGCCCATGCACAGAGCCAGCGGTTAAGTCCGAGCGAACGTAGATGCGGACTTTTCACTCAAAAGATGAAGCGCTAAACGACACTCGAACGTTCCGAAAAGGACACACCTGCCAACTAATGTTGACACGGACCAAAAGAAACCGTCGACGAGAATCGTCCAGGAAAGGACTTACACAATAATAACGACTGATGATGAGGAAAAGAAAAACGTTGTAAATGACTTCAAAAGAATCGACCTCGGGTCTCCCGTCACACAAGACGAAACCTACGTAATACCCCATGAATCTCACTACGTTTTAAAAGACAAGTTATCTTTGACCACACAAAGTACGGGCAAAGGGCGAGGGCTATCATATGACTGCCACTGTTTTTATTCTCTTTCTCTTTCTCCTCAGACGTTTTGTCCAACAATTAAACGAACCGAATGTGAACTGTACTGTCCATCTCCCTTCCCTCTTCCTCCTCCTACACTTACCCCTCCTCCTCCTCCTCCTCCTCCTCCTCCTCATCCTCCTCCTCCTCCTCGTCCTTCTCTTCCTCATCCTCATCCTCGTCCTCCTCTTCCTCCTCCTCCTCCGCATCCGCCCCTCCTCTTCCTCCTCTTCTACATCCGCCCCATGTTTCTCTTCCCTTCCTCCTCGTTCACATCGATCTCCGCATCCTACTCCTCCTCCCACTCCTCCTTTTCCTCCTCATCTTTATCCTCCATGTTTTCCTCCCCCTCCTCCTCCTCCTCCATATCCGCCCCTCCTCCTCCTCCTCACCTAGATCCGTTGCTTGTTTCTCTTCCCTTCCTCCTCGTTCACATCGATCTCCGCATCCTACTCCTCCTCCCACTCCTCCTTTTCCTCCTCATCTTTATCCTCCATGTTTTCCTCCCCCTCCTCCTCCTCCTCCATATCCGCCCCTCCTCCTCCTCCTCACCTAGATCCGTTGCTTGTTTCTCTTCCCTTCCTCCTCGTTCACATCGGTCTCCACCTCCTACTCCTCCTTCCACTCCTCTTCCTCCTCATCTTTGTCCTCCCTATCTTCCTCCCCCTCCTCCTCCTCCTCATCCCCATCCGCCCCTCCTCTTCTCTCGCTCCTCCTCCCATTGGTCTCCGCCTACTACTCCTCCCACTCCTCCTCTTCCTTTTCATCTTTTTCCTCCCTCTTTTCCTCTTCCTCCACCTCCTCCTCTTTCAGATCCGCCCTTCCTCCTCCTCCTCTTCCAGGAACATGGAGTACCTCTTGTAACTCTTAAGCACGGTGACCTCCCAAGTCGAGAGTATTACGTCTCGGCGTGGCAATATTGTCTCTCAAGGAAGTCAAGAGGTCGAGACGCGACATGAGGTGGAGGATGAGGAGGTGGAGGTAGACGAGCAAGAGGAGGAGGAGGTGGAGGATGAGGAAGTGGTGATGGATGAGCAAGAGGATGAGGAGGGGGTGGACGAGGAGGAGGTGGAAGTGGAGGACGTGGATGACGAGGAGGATGACGATGAGGATGAGGAGGGGGAGGACGAAGAAGAGGAAAATGAGGGGGATGCGGGTGAGGAGCACATGGTGGAGAGAATGGAAGGCGGTGAAGGACGCGTGAACATGGGTTTGGAGGGGGTGAATGGAGGTCACAATGGACAAAAACGTCGTCGCTCTTGGCGTGTTGTGGAACCCAATCCAAATGCAAAGCTGGAGGTTCAGAAACTACATGTAGGCGTAGCATTCTCAACAAAAGAGGCCCTTGTCCATGCCATACAAGACTTGGACGTGGCGTTGAAGAAGACAACCCATGTGAACAGGTACGTTGGCATGGCAATTGTGATGAGTGAGACAACCATGAAAGTGAAAACATTCATGTATAAATTCTTGTTCACTTCTACTGTGTACTACTTATGTTTTATCCTTCATTGTACAGGACCACACAAACCTGCTATCAGGTTCATTGTAAGTACGGGAAGGCGGAGGGATGCAAGTACAGCGTGTCAGCCATGCTTACTGGCGACAGTGGAGAATGGCGGGTGACACAAACCGAGACGACACACATGTATAAGGGTGGTTCTTTACGTCGCCATGCATCACGTCAAGTCTCATGGATCAAGCGTCACTTGCACGACACGATTAAGGCCCATCCGGAGCTAAAACCAAATGCTCTTTGTGAGATGATTTGGCGTGAGCATGGGATTCACGTTCCTCAAAAGAACGCTCAAAAGGCATGTGATGAAGTTTTGGGGCGTGACTTGGAGGAAAGTTATGTAGCCTTCAGAAAAATTTCCTACATTAATGGGGCGATTAAAGGAGGAGGATCCATCAGAGTACTATGTTTTATCGGAGGACATAGTTGGGAGTTCCAAAAAGACTTACATTGAAGGTGCATTCTTTGCTGTAGGGACTTGCCGTAATGCCTACAAACACTCCAGGCCATGGGTCACGATGGATGGTGCACACACCAAAAACCTATGGGACCAGGTCATCTATAGTGCATTGACGCTGGATGCGAATGGGCACACTGTGCCATTCGCATTTGTAGTGGCAGAGAAGGATAGTAAGAAGGTTTGGACGTGTATTCTTGAATGTTTGGCAGAGGCCTTCCCCGACATTGACGGGCACAATATCACTTTTGTGTCTAATTGAATGAAAGGCCTCATTGCGACGGTGGAGAGAGTGATTCCAAGAGTTGCCCATGCATACTACACACAGCATTTGAAGCAGAACGTGGTAAAGAAGGGAGGGGCTAGCGATCGGGAGATTGTGCAAGAGGTCTTTTGGAAAGTGGCACGGGCGGCGTCAGAGAGAGCTTTTTAGAGGGCAATGGAGGAGCTTGAGACTGTGTCACCTAAATGTGCGATGCTTCTACGTGCTGTGCCACAGGAATACTATGTGAGGTGCTTCTTTCCTTTGCCAAGGTTTGCTCAAGACACTTCCAACGTTGCAGAGTCGTGGAACAGTACGATCGAGAAGATGAGGGACATGCCCACATTGGAACTTTCCATGGCTGTGTACGAATGCGTGAGGCAAGATGAGGCCACTTCATGGTGTCGTGCATTTTTGGAGACAAATCCGCGACCGTTGGACATGCACCTTGCAAGTGGGCCAGACAAGAAGTGGACCGATTTCGCTGAATTTGCTAGGTCATTGGAGCCAAGATTGTCTACACGAAGCAGGGGGAAGGTGTACTTTGAGCGCCGAGAGTATGTTGTGGATCTTGACACACGTACGTGTGATTGCTTAGACTTCCAAGATCAGTAGTTTCGATGCATCCATGCTGCGAGCATCATCTTGCATAGTAAGCTCACTATGGAACTCACAGATTGCATGCATCCTTCATACACAATGAAGGCATGGAGGGATTGTTATGCCCAGAGTATTCCCCCTGTGACTTTACATGATTTGGACATGTCACAGACTCGGTGCTTTGCACCAAAGATTTAGAGGAAAGGAGGGAGGCAAAGGCATAACAGGCTTTAACAAAAGTCTAGTGGAGTAAAACTGAAGTGTGGCATTTGTGGAGAAAAGGGGCACAACCGTGGAAGGTGTCGTGTAACGTTTGATCCTATTGTACATGAGTTCACCTCTATAGGTGAAGCTCCACCTTCTATTCCTATTGACCCTCCCGCCACGCCACCCTTTGTCTAGACACAGCGGAATGCTACAATGGAGGTTACGCGCTTGTTTGCTTCTACTATCGCTCCATAGGGAAACGGTGGTGGGGTGTGACATCTATGGATGGGAGCTTTTTTTTCTTTTTTACCATCATTGACATTCTTGTTTACACGAGGCACCGTGAAGTTACTTGTTTACTTAGTTTTGTAGTTCTAGAGCTTTCAATGATTTGACTTCATGCAAAATGTGTATGCATTACTTTCAGAATATGAATTTGTGTAGCCCTACACTCAAAACACTTTACAAATGTATGTGAAGACACATGTGGTACATTATTATGAAAATTACAATGTTTTGAATGTTACAAATTATTTCACAATTTTAAGTATAAAGAACATGATGTTTCCCACACAATAGTGATTGTTATTTTATTCTACTCTTGAAAAATTGGTTTGTAATTTACTTCTCATATGAAATTGTACGAGTAAGCATGTAGATTTGTTTTTCTATACTACTTTTGTTGTCAGTTTCCTAGTAGAGGATGTGGAGCAGTGTCATAACAATGTTAATGTTGTTTGTGTTTATGACAAAGGTAAAATGGACAACACTTTTTCATTCATTCTTCATTTAAGATTCATTGTATATCATATGAGTAGTGCAAAACTAGAATATTTAGCAAAAAATTGGTCAATAAAATAATGAAATTAGTGCTGAAATTTCTCCATAGTTTTTGTATCAAATTCATGTCACGATTAACAAAACACTTCAATGTAAATAATTATTAATTCATAAAAATGTTCTTTGCATCCTAAATGTATTTATAAACTCTTATAAATGAAGCCGGGTTTCATTACCAGGTGATTTCCTTCCTTAAGTGACCTCTCCCTTCGTTTCCCAACTTAGAATCGTCCAACCAGTGGTTAACAAAAAGAAAAACGGATCAAGTTGTTCTCAGTTCCGGCTGTGTGAATTGTTGCACTCGTTTTGGTGTTTTGTCCTTGAGCGCTGTTTCTTTCTCCTCAAGAAAAATGCCTATTCGGACAGAGGGGGAAACTGTACACATAGCAAAGGCTTGTCCTCTTTTGCTAGCGTACATTTGTCCTATCCTCAACAGTCCTCGGTGCAGAGTCTACTTGACTTTCCCTTCTGAAGTACCCTAACACGTCACCTGGTTCGCGCGTCTGCGGTGCGGCGGATTGCTGACGCGGTTTAAGTCCCGAAAGTTAAAAGACGTGCATTTACGCTTGGTCGCTCTTCGCTGACGTGGATTACGACTTATCTAAGGCGAGCGTTACCTACGTCCCACAACCGTGCGATCGAGTGTCCGCTCAGAATTCGAATGGACCACAAACTCCGGTTGCTATCGAATGAATCGTTATAATTGAACGATTCATTCAAAGTGGATGGCAATTGCACCACAATTATGACGATTCATTCGAGGCGCTATCGCCATTTACCATGAAGCAATCCATTCAGCCTTCTTCCGAAGGTGGGTTGAGCACATCGGCGAATTCTAGTACACATGTTTTCATGGTCTAGCCTTTTGGGCTACCACCCATAGAATTTAGAAGTGCTCAGTTTAAGGTGAATGCAAGTACCACAAAAACAAATAAAATCCTGGCGAATCTAACATACACTGCGGTAAGGATCGCAGATGGATGGGTATCAATTGGCAAGATACGTGCACTCCCCCTCGATGGCATTCCGCTCTTGGTGTCGCGGCTCGACATCGGCGATTGAGGTCGCATTTTTCAGCGCAAGCCAGTAACCGACCGTAAAAGAATACAAGATTTCGACTTCTGTTTTGAAGAATGGCATGAGTTTGCTGAATATCGTATATCCTGCGCTTAAACTCACTTGGGATAATCCAACCATCTTTCCTTCAACCCCTCGATCTATCCATGCCATTCTATCTTGCACCGTCGGATCGGTAGTTGAAAATCCCACTGGTGCTCATGGAGGGCCACTCGCAGCCGATGGCATGGCTTACCATGGTCTTCCCTCTAGAAGGACGACTTGCAAAGACCACGCACTGACGAAACCCTAGCTCCAGCCGGTTAGACCAAGGACGGGAGCTGGTGAAATTGTAACTAATAGGTCACCGCGAGTCCTCTAGTTCAATAAGGTGTAGTTGCAAACCCCAAAACGTTGTTTCTAGTCCGATGCAAAAAAAAATCCTTGCAAACTACCACAAACACGGGAGGAGGGTCGATTGCTCACGCCCATCCAGCCGTAGCCTAGGATGGTTCGTTACACAAGCGTGATTTTTTTGGGGTTCTGCAGCTCACTTATATAGCAGTTGGCACGGAGAGGGTCCTGTCCAAACGATTGCGTGCCTAAAGTGGATGTGAAGAGACGTCCATCGCGCTCAAATCGAAACTGTAGTTTGTGCATTAACATATTACTTGATTTCCTGTAGTTTGTGCATTAACATATTTGCTTCGCCATTTCCAAGAATGCAGCCTCTTCTCCTCATCATCAAATGGGGACGACAAATTTTGAGCATAAGGTTTATTTAACGTATTTTCTTCAAAATACAAAAGAAGAAAATATCCAAATACCCTGCATTCAAAAACCAAAATTGTTCTGTATCACCAACAGTCTCGTCTTAACCATTTTTGTCACAATCAACTCTGTGATGGCCCGCACGGTAGATTGTTTCATTAGAATATACCCCAACATTGTTACCAACCAAATGTACACAAGTCCGTAATCCTTCTAGGTGGGGATTTTATTATTACACAAAATTTCAATCGTGTCTGAAGAATTGCAGTATTCTATCCAATAATCGAGGAGAAAGTGGCTAACTTCCTCACCCTTAGTGAATATTTTCAAACCTTCCGACAGCTTTGACCACTCTCCTGAACCTGCAAACAGAATAATCACGACCTTTCAATCAAGTTCCTGACACACCAAGAAATATCTAGGTTTCAAAACATGCATCTTACAACTTCACCATCAAATTTCAAAGACTCGCGACTTTTCGGTGGACCTCGGATCCGACCAATCACAACGTTACTCTCCATGCATTGCTCGTAAATTGACCCAACGACACCGGTCATGCCTCATTCATAACTCGACACATGTATACATGTGTTTGATCATTTTGACAATTTTCATCGAAGTACACTTACCACTAATTGTAAACTGCTCAAGTATCCCAAATTCTAAACGGTATTCTGCCTTGCAAGTTCTACTTGTTCACAATCTATGTTCCGTTCATCAAAACACTTGGTATCAGAGTGTAGCGGTACTAGAGAGGCACATGACGGCCTTACCAATCAGGAGGACAACCACGCACAAAGTGTCGGTGCATCTCGCACGTCAATATTTTGTAGACTTTACAACAAGGACGTGAGGTGGGCAAGCATAACCGAAGACCAGTTGCAAATCTTCGATGAGGACTTCGGCGATGGAGGAGAAGAACACATGTGAAACCCAAAGAAAACAGCAAATGCTGGCTGGCAAGCTTTGCAGCAATTAGAACCACTCTTTCGACTTCGACAACTAATCAAGTTGTGGATCCAGCAATGACAAATGCGCCACCCGTACCAACGGCCCCAACTATGCCATGAAGAATGAATTGTGGCACTGGACAACAAGTGGAGATCAACGTTGAAATTGCAAACAAGATCTGTGTCCTCTAGAGGATCAACAACCACCTGCTCCAACAACTCAAAGTCGCGCTGGAGGCTCTCCACAACGCAATCATGCACAAAGAAGTGCTCCTCACAAGAAGTTCCCAAGTCTTGAACGCACCCTTAATATTTGCGGCTCCAGAAGAAGTGTTTGATCACGCAAACACAAAGGGATTGATGCTTCAGTTGTGGCTGAAAAGTTTAGAGGTGTACTTCACTGCTCTCAAGGCCAATGACAATCAAAAGAACATAAACCTCGCGGCTCCGCTTTTGCTTGGCACGGCATTAAGTTGGTGATTCAATCTTAAGACCATTAAACGATAGAAGGAGACTAGTCAAGCAACGTGAACAGTGAAATGCGCCCACCTCATATCGCCGATCGTAAGCGTTCTTCCCTCGGAGCAGATGAGGCCACAATGCCAAGACGCGCTGATGCCACAAACACACTTGAATGACTTTCTGTGCACAATGTTGGCACCGTTTGCACGACTTAACAAGAATTTCATCGCACAATAGAAGCTCCACAGTGTACATCAGCAGTTGAATGTGGTGGAGTATACACAGAGATCCTGCGAGATCATCATGAAAGGAGACATCACTCCTGAAGAACTCTATTTCCAGGATAACAACGGCCAAAAGCAAGATATCTGGCAATCATTCATTATTTTTGACATTCAAAACAAATTATAGCGGGTGATGGAAGCAGCAAAACGGATCGATAATGTCAACCATAACGCTCAGTTTCAAAAATCATACAATGTTGGCCTTCCTAACCACACTTATCGTGGATGCAAAAGATACTTGTCGATAGACTCTTTGGCTCCAATGGAAGTGGACACAATGTATTAGAAAGATACATAAACTTGGTTCAACTGCACAACATTGACCACATCACTTGCATTTGTAAAATTAAGTAGCAAGCCAAAAAAGAGGGGATTTGCAAGAAAACGTTTGCAAAAGGGGAGGAGTAGAAGGCGCAACTCTTGTTCAACAGGAGCAAACTGCATACATCATCGTAAAGGGTTTTTGAGATTGCAAAGCTCAAAAAGGGGCACAAGGACGACCAAACGGTGATCCTACTAAGAGTCTTGCATTGAGGATGCAAATGTCGCACAACAATGCCATTATTATAGTATGGAGGGGCTTCACACGGCTTTGTGAGTAATGACATATTGTGCAAACAAGGTTACCAAACCAAACCAAGGGTGTGTGGAGAAAAAATGTTGACAAGAGAATATAGATACGGAGGCTCTTAGCACCTATACAGCTACAAGCAAGGGATCTATGGGATGGAACGGTCTAGAGGTCTTGTCTAATAAGTTATCGCAAAATCATCCTTGGATACGATTTCTTGTATCGGCGCAATCTCTAGGTTGAATAAAATATTGGCGACATGTACGTGGAGAACCATGTCACCAAACGACAATGTCCACATGGAAAACGAAAGCGGACAGTACAAGTAGTAGAGCTAGAAGCAACTAAGGAAGCAGAAAAAGGTGAAAAGCATCAAATGCCGCCAATACTGGTGAACATGTCGCGGCATTACATACAAAAAGGAACTTGTGCATGCCACATACAACTCAAGCAAATAGGAGAATTGAAAGTGGCAACAGTTGTGACACCATCATCTAGAATAAACTCATTAGAATGAAAAAAATCCGCGTTGATACCTTAAGAGTTCGCACCACTCATTTGAGAGTTCACGAACATCTTTAACGATGATTACAAGGAAACTTATTCTCCTTAACGAGACATGGAACATCGCATTCAACTAGGGTTAGTCAGCAAACCTAATGTTTGAGATGCCTATCAAATGAGCAATCACAAGTTGACCGAGATGAAAACCATCTCGTTGAGATGCTTAGATAAGGGTTCATCAGCCCATAAACGTCATCATCATTGCACTTATGTTATGCATAAAAAAATATAACTGATGACATGTAGATATGCATGGATTATCGGGCATCGAATGACCCTATTATCAAGAATTGCTACCCTCTTTTACGTGCTTACAAACTTATTAACAAACTCCGAGGGGCTCAAATTTTCAACAAAATTGACTTTTGTAGTACATATCACCCGATACGCTTTGCAAAAATCGGCATCAAGAAGACAAAGTTCCAAACCTTTTACACATAGTTTGAGTTCAAGTCATGTTGTTTGGACTCACAAATGCCTTGGCAATGTTTACGGTGGTAATGAACAATATATTTTGTTTGTACCTCAAAAAAAATTGTGTGCTGTAGCTTGACAACATTCACGTGTAAAATCAAACCCTGTAGGAGCATAGTGGACATGTTTGAAATTTCATGAAAGTCTTACAAAAAGAGTAACATTTTAGGAAACTCTCAAAATGTGACTTTGGTTATCTTTTGATTGAGGTTTTGGGACACATCATCAACGGTGGACAGATGAGCGGGGATTTGAAAGATGTTGGCTACAGTCGTTAATTGGCCAACGCCGATAAACATTTGTAATCTTCAAGTATATCCCAGATAATGCATTTACTACCGGAAATTTGATTGGGACTACGTCCAAGTGTCAATGTCTATTTGTGACCTCATAAAGAAAGAAAAGGAGTGGTGGTGTGGAGATAATGAACAAGAAGCGATCATCACTTAAATGAATGCTCTGATCTTGGCACCAACCCTTCATTTTGCCAATCCAATGGTTGATTATGTCATGAACACGGATGCATCACACCAAGCCATGGGCGCGGTCCTTCGGTGAGATCATGGAAACATTGAACATCTAATCACACATGTCTTGTAAACTGCGAGGACTAGAACTCAACTATGCAAAAAACGAAAGAGAGATCTTGGCCTTTGTGCACATGCTCCAAACATAAATATGTTATTTTGAGTTTTGCCAATGCATTCTGCACACCGTCCACCACGCAATGAAACACCTGAATACACAACCAAGACTTAGTTGATATCAAACACGATGGATGGAATTATTTGCATTCGGGTTCGACTAGGATAACGTGTATCGGCGAGGTATACTCAAAGCAATAGAGGCACTATGCCGTTAACCTTCAAACTACAACAAAACCTATACCTTGAGTGACAATTTGCATCAGGTTACGACCTCCACAGTGGATATGTTAAAGCACAGTTCTGGTTTCACGCACCTTCCAGGCAACGACGCTTGAATTGCTAAGTTGTTGTCCGCCCACATAACAACCTTTGCTCTATGCTCCTCAAGAAGTGCCATGACAAAGGACTAGGTGAACACTCCATAGACACTGAAGAAGCAGGCAATGGTTGGACAAGATGCAATCCAATGTGGCTAACTTCTACAAAACTTGGGACAGATGTACGCCACAAAAATCCCACCGCACAAGGCCATTCCAAATTTTGCATCTTCTCCTCTTTCTGACAGAACCATGGACGGATATTACCATGGACTTCTTCATTGGATGAAAAGTCACAATCGAGGGTTATCACGCAAATGTCTTAGTTGTCAATAGGTTCTCCAATAATTTACACATAAAACAAATATCATTACCGAGCAATATCAAACTTTAAGTGGCTGAATAATCAAAGCTTAGCCCTTGATGGTCAAGACAATTTGGGATCATGCATATGCAAATCTTTGTGGTTTTGCAACAGAAATTCCTCAACACTACGCAAGTTCATCAATTCTTTCATGTCGGCACACTAAAGCACTACGAAGACCGCGAAGATAACTTCCTTGGCAAGGTTGTCCCTCTTGTGCCTCCCGTTCAAGTTGACGAAGACATAGAAGACATCATCGAGGACAACGTTGACCATAAATGATGAGGGAAGACAACAGAATCATTCTTCATGTGGCATGTATACGATGTTACAGAAAACACTTGAGAACCCTACGATAACCTCTGAGATGGTGGACATAATTTCCACGGCAACATCCGTCCTCAAAGCCCCACATCTGTACGTGCGCAAAGACATCATACATGATGTCATAATGCTTTTGAGTGGGCATCTCACTTGTTACAAACCAGCCCATCACGTCATGAGAACTGCAAGATTCACTACAACTATGAAAGCCCCTCTTGCCAATTACGTTGTCCTTAGTGAATATACACAAACCTTTCGACTGCTTTCACCACTATTGTGAACCTACAGACACAAGTATCACAGCCTTTTCTTGGACTTCTTGACGCACAAAAACAAATCTTGATTTATTAAGATGCATCTCCCACCTTCACCATTGATTTCGAAATACCCTCGGCTTCTTGGTGGACCTTCTTGAATGTGACCACTCATTATGCAACTCTGTAAACATCACTAAACAATCCTCCCAACGACCCCATCGATTCTTCATTCCTAAATCGATACTATTACATATACATGTCCAATGATTTTGACACTTGTCATCAAAGTACACTTTATGCTAATTGTAACTTGCTCAAATGTCCCAAATTCTTAATCTTGTTCAACCTCATAAATTCTACCTGTTGATTGTCTATGCTTGGTTTGGGGTAAAAACACAAGGCGTATACTTAAACATCACAACACACATCGTTTCCATATTGATTCATGTATGTCGTTTCTAATTCTTCGTATTTCTCGGAACTGGTCCTATGTAACATGTGGGGGAGTCTTCAATCTTTAGGTGTCAATTTTGAATTTCTTACGTGCTCATAATTCAACCCCTCCCCAAAAATCTTCATAGGTATCCCTTTGCCTTTTTGGAAGGCCTTTTATACTTCATAATTATTATTTATAACAAACACATTTCTACATCTAGAGTTACCACTCAAGTCATAAATTGGAAACGTCTATACAATGACCATGTACACTACAGGGTACCTTGTCACCAATATTCCAGTTATAAGGCAACCGGTGATCAAAGTGATGAAGTTGGAGATTATGGAGGTAAATCCTCAAAACATGGTGCGAATGGAGGACAAAATCTAGCAAAAAACGTGGATAGCGCTTTTGAAATTCTGCAACGACGTACTAATTGACATTGTTGAACAGAGAAAGTAGCGAGTTGACTTACTCCACCCAAATTGCTTTGTGATCTACCAGGTACGTTTTTGTTTTTAGCATCTTGATCATTGTCCTATCGTGTTTTTGCCACCTAGCCCACTAAAACCTCAAAATCATCAAAGAAAACAAATCCTCGGAAACTCCCCACATAAAATTCAGAGGTTGTGGGTTTTGTTAAGGTGCGTGCACCTCTCATGTCCCGCGATAACAGAGCGTTGGAGGTTCCAAAACGTTTTTGCACATGTAAATAGAGTTTGGTTGGAACTTGAAAGTGTCCAAATATCATGTAAAAATAGTGCCAGTCAAAAGTAAATTGGCCATTTCAGAGGCCACTATGGGGTCATGTAAATGCGCCCTCTGCAAAAATGAAGTTGTAGTCACACGATCCTTTTTTTGATAGGATGATATTTTAATTGTATGGTATTGTGCACATCATAAGGCAAACCAAAGTCTCTTGAACCAACATTCACAAAAACCATGCAAAATCATGAAGATTTGAAGGTGATCCAAATACATGCCTGCACTGCGAATTCGTGAGTTATGTTAATCACCAAAACTTAATGCACTTGATGATTTGTGTATCAAAAAATATACGTCCCTCAAGAGCATTGCATGATCATTAGTTGAATTTGGAGCATCAACGTGTTCGCAAACGCTGGTCACATTGAACATAAGTTTATCACCATTGATGCATTTACATGGTACATATAAATGCATATAAATGCCCCTTCATTGCATCAACATGGTAAGCATGTGAAAAATCCCAAACGATCCATCTGCAGCCTCAAAAGTGTGTGGGATCCCATAAAATTTGTTCTTGTCTGTCAATACCTTAACATTTTATCCAAATTACAAATAGATTCATAGAACGAAACGATACCTTTCCTAAATCGCAACACCAAGAGTACCTAATTATTTTTTATCTTATCTCACCGTTGTTGAATCCTAGATTAGCCTCAAATTTGGCCTTTCCCTCAAATTCAATGAAGAAAACACTATTCAAAGATTCCCTCTCATTGAAAGGTTTTGGCATTCATCGTACTCCTAGCTTAATTCAGGAAGTCATTTGAAAAGGAATTTTTGTTCACATTCATTCAAACACCCAAGGTCTAATTTTGGGATATGAGCTGAGGGTCAAGTCTATACATTTCTCATAAATCGAAAATGTCCTGCTAAAAACCTATGTACCTTGATGTTGCAAGCCTGCCCATCGCCTCACTTCCTGAGGGGATGGGCAAATACTTGACAACGGAATTGTCAAGCAAGCAAGCGGTACACATTTGGTAGTAGATAACCTTCACTTGTGCTCATTTGAACTAGTTTTTGGGACACTTAATTCCACAGGAAGTTAGGAATAATTTCTGTTCACTGAGAATGAGGTGAGAACACGTTCATGTGCCAGTCCCAAAACAAAACAACATACTTTCCAAATTATGCTGGGAGTAAGGTGTTAAGGTTCATGAACCTTTTGGATTTTGTGGTACAAAGGCAAAGGAGGTTTCCTTTCAAATCAAGACGGATTTTGGTCTTCCAAAGTTGTTTTCACTTGCAAAAAATGCTTAAGAAGAAAATGCATATTCCCACTTTTCAAAACTTTATGGCTCATTTGTTTGTCGCAGAAAAAAATAACCCTTTCTACCCATCAATTGCCGATACCACATGGACTCATGCCATGCATTGTTGTTGCATGCCTTGCATCATCGTTGCATGCCATGCATCAAAAGGCATAGCATGTGATGCCCCCTAGTAGTATAAAAAAACCATATTTCAAAAGGTTTGTGATACTAGCAAATGGTAGTTTGTCAAGAGTACAACCAATTTTCAAGACTCCCCATGCGTTGAAAGGGAACCTGCTTGGATCCACTACTGTAGGTCCCAACAGGAGCATGCTTAGAACAATAACCCTAAAATTCGAAAATGTTCCAAATGTAATTCGGGGTAAGGTTTGGATGTTGAACGAATGGGTTTGTGTGTAAAAAAAAAACAACAAAAGTGAAAAACAGTTTTTCCAATCAATCGTGTGGGAGGAATGACCCCTTTCCATTTTCGACCCCCCAATTTAATTTTGTATATTTGTCAAAAAAAAGGTCATCACTCCCTTGCGAATCTCACGTGAGAGCAATGTCCCCATGAACTTGCATGCTCCCTCCTCGATGCATGCTGCGAGCGTGCATAGTTTCAGACTTGGATTTTTAATACTATTTTTGCTGGTGCTGGACAGATGAGGGTCTCGTCGTTCTATGGTTACTCAAGCTATTTGTCCCAAAACAATAACAATGTATTCAAAGTGACCAGATTTTCGACCACACTTAGGGTCTACTCTATATATCTTTTTTTCACTGCTCAACTTTGGTTTTACAGAAAAGCACCCAAATTAAAATCAATTATCCTCCTCAACATGACATCAGGACAATGTCTTTATCATCACATTGACACTGAACTCATTTTTACAGAGAACATCAAATTCACTACAAAGTAGAAAATATTTTCCTTCTTTTAAAGAATTGTCTTTCTTCTTGGAAAAAACAAAAATTAATTTAGTTATTGATAGTTTTAGATGCTTTAGTAGCCTGAAAAAACAATTAAGGGAACATTTTCGAATAAATTGCAAGAACATATCGATGATTCATTTTTTTAGAATTATTATTTTAGAGATGCATGCATACATTAAAAAAAACTTTAAGACTTATGATGCTAAAAATGGGTTGAATTCAAAAATTACTTGTTTTTTTTCATGTTTAAAACATGAAATGGCATATCAAGGTTTGCACATAAAAAATGAAATCGAATTGTTTTGTTTTATTACCTGAATATTTTGTAAAACGAATTTGTGTTAACATTTTCTTCCGTTTCCATTTGGGATTTGTTTTCTTTCTAGGTAAACACATCATAGAAGGATGGGTTCACAAAATTTACGTTTATGTTTGTCATCTTTACATCTTAAACAAGTAATAACCTTTATCAAGCAAAAAAGAGTGATTGATTTTTTGAGTCTCTCTCAAAGGATATAATTTTTTATTTCAACGTCCTTGTATGTGGAGCAAAGGTTGTCAAGATAGAGACATTTCCATGTTACTAGAAGATGAAAGAAAGCCCACTCAAGGGCCTTCCATGTTTTGTTTTGTTGGAAATCAAGTAATTGCAATGATCCATTGCATGCATAAAGCATGTTTTTCTTCGTGTACAATACTTTCACTTTCCATTCTCATTGAAAGTACAGAATACCAAAAATTTTACTTCTTACCATCATCCTGTTGCATGCTTCAAATTTGGGTTGCATTTGCACGATAAAAAGTGTGAAGGAGCTTAAAATTGCTAAGGCGTTTACTGGATGAACATAAACTAATAGAACGACTCTTTCATCGACAAGTGAAATGAACCTCAACGAAGGAATCTTGCTGAAGGTAATATTCATGGCACGCCCTTGTGTTTTTGTCGGATCAATCATGTACCTCTCATGTGGTGGTGGAAAATATCATAGAGAAACAAAGACGTGCATTTGGCTCACCAAATTCCACCAAAACGTTTAGCATATCATACTGTGTTTTTTTAATCCCTTACTTCTACATTTTTGGGCCTTTATTTTTGTGGCTTTATTTCATAGTTACCTTTAATATATAGAAAAAATAACAATAATGTTATCTACTATTATGTCAAGCGAGCCGTAGCACATAAAGCATGGAGATTGCATTGAAGAGTGTTTGCAAACTTTAGACATGCACAACTTTGCAAAGTAAGGATTGGTAAATTTTGTCTAGCATTCGAGAGGCGGGGAATTGCATCTGAAATCTAGGATATATTTTTGAATGATTATTTCAATAAAGAGATGAATGATCAAAATCATGAAATAAATGCAAGGATACATGTGTATACTGCAGATCCATAAACAAATTTCCTTAGACGCATCAAGACAAATCTTTAGGGCAAGAATTTTACTGGACTCGTTCCATTGTCAACAGCTTGAACTAAAAGGGGCACATGGTATTTTACGTGTTTCATACAAATATAATGCCTTGTATTGGCAGAACCTAGTCTACAAAGGCAAACAGTCAAAGTAACTGCTAGAACATAACTTGAATTGGACCTCAACAACATTGAAGGTATGGAGTAATAATTGAATGATGCTTTTGTAAGAAGTATGGGAAGGACCTCGTTGGAAGCAGTTGCCTAAGAGATTAAAAGTAGTTTCTTACAAGAAGTTGCAAAAATAATTCAGTTATCCAAAAGGATGCATAACCACCAAAGCTAGGTAAAGAGTCATGAAGAATTTGTAAGAGGTCTTACTAGTAGGTTGACTTACCACTCTTCACGTGGAAACAAAATTTTCATTTTATGAATTGGCCTCAAAAAGGTACCTTAAATATTAAAGAAATAGGATGAAACGTTGCTTTCCTCCAGTGAAGGAGGTGAATTGTTTTCCCTCAAAAGTAGATATGATACACCACAAGATGATTTTCATTCAAACCAAACCAATGAAGCAATGTAAATGTCAAAAGGAAACTTGAGTTATTTGAAACCAAAGTTAAGTTGAGATAAGTGAAAATATTTAGAGATGTATAAAAAGGGACGCAAAACCAAGGGATACTTGCTGTCTTGTGCATTATAGTATAGAGGCATATTCTACATCGTTTAATGAGATTATGCTTCTAGAAAATCCATCAAATAATCAAGAGCTTGTAGAAATTCAGGGTTCGCAAAAAGAAAGTTGTAAAACGTCTAACAAGAAATGTAATGAGCAGTGAAAAGATTGATAAGCTTTGGTGATGGTGCATTTAAAAGTTCAATAATGCCATTGATCCTTTGAAACATTATGTAAAGAAGGTGGTAGATAAAGAATAATGGAAAACATTCCTCTTATTCAACTACTCCAAAAATTCATGTTTCATGTGTATTGAAGAATACTTGAAACAAATTTCTTAGAAAATGTTTATGGTCTTATGAGTGTAGAGGATGTGAATTGTCCCCATTTCAAGTCGTTTTATACATGCTTGTTGTAAGAAGAAGGTCAATGCTTGTTAAAGAAACCATCAATTCGTTCATCAACATCTTAATGATCTCATGAATCTCTACGTTGATGTTTAAAGTGTATTATCCTTGCAAGTTGATAAAGTGCCGTGTATGTGTTTCTCTTTCACAATATGAAAGGATGATTTTGACTATTCACGTTGTGAAATCATCCAATTTAACAGGAGGAAGCGGGTGAAGATATATTTAGAGATGTACCCTCTAAAGTCTGAACATATTTTAAGCAAGGTGATGTGTAATTATGCATGGATAACAATTCTATTTGCATTGAAAAGCTATGCAATAAAGATTATGAATAAGATTTGAATTTCTTCAATTGTGGATGGTAGCAAAATCTGAGGGTTAAATCCTAACATGGTGTTTTTTCTCTACTTGAATTTGTTTGAGCTTAGAATAATTTTATCACATATGTGGAACATGGCGTCCTTCTTATTCTTGTGAGCAACTCACTTCATCATTTATTTCATCTTTGTAGAGATGTAGTAAGTATCATTCCATATGCTTTGTGATTCTCCATAAGAAACTAAATGTGTGTATTGTATTTCAAGTCTAAAAACATGAAAACTTTCTTCTGAGATTTTCATACAATATCTCAAATATACCTGATGTTGTGGATGGAATCATCATGGAGATGCATGCATGATTTACACATAGCAGCTTGAACGCATAATCCATGACATGTGTCTTGTATAATATTGAAACTATTTGTTCAAATAGCTAGATTGTGCTACTGTTTCCATGCCTCCAAAGATGCACGTTCACAGATTTGTATTCCATTGTTGTACCAAGTCATTAGCTACTACTAGTAAATGCAAAAGAGTCTCCCATATATTTTGCTTGGTTTACAATACACCTGACTAAGAATTTTGTTAGCTTTAAAAAACTTTGTGGTCATCATTATTTAAACCCCCCTTTACCATTTTTTTCCTACAAGGATTTCTTTCTATCTTATTTGCTTTCATGTTGGAAAGGTAATCATTGAGATCGTTCACTTGGGTCCATGCCTTAAACCTTGCAACATTAGCATAATTGTGTCAAGAACGGACATGAAACTATGACATTTCAAAGTAAATGAGGCTTTTCGTTTTTTTTCCCTTCTTCACAGTTAGCTCTACCTCTTCTCGTAATGCCATATTGACAGGCCAAGCTTGAGCAACCACAAAAGGCACCAATCATGTGTGTAAGGAAGTGATAAGTGAAAACTTGGTTACTCCCCCCTCTCCTACTTCAATCAAGAATCATTGCAACATGAGTCACTTTATTACAGTCCACTATTGCCTTTTCCATACATGTCTACATTAAGTGCTCATACAAAGAACGTTTTCTAAGGGATGATTTGTGGTTTCTCATAAGGTAATTCCGCAAAAATTTCGCCTTTTGTTGCTCTCCTGTTTATACCTAGAGATGCTTCAATTTTCAAACAATATATGTTTTTCCTATCATAGCCTTTCTTTCAAACATCAATTGTTTGTTTTGCAAAACAACCATTTAGCCCATCTTATCTTTCAAAGACTCGCATGAAGCTCTTTCATCAAGTCATGAATATTTCAATTACTTCCATTAGCCCACACCTTAACTCATTATTGCGTTGCCTGTTATACATCCTTGTATCCAAAATCAATGTTTGCATAAAACAATTTGCAAAACTTCTTATGTTATATTCAAAGTTGTGGAGATCGATTATCAATCATCATAAAGCATATACCAACCCAATCAAATTTATTTTTTAAATCCACCTTGTCTTTTCCAAAACCCTTCAAATGTTTGTAATTTCTTTGCCCTCATTTCAGCCATATACCATTTATTTTTTCATTTGAAAATATTTTTTCTCAATGTCGTGTAATTCCATCATGGTTATTTTTCTTCATTTGAGATTGTTTCCATATACAGTAGGTTTGAGGTTTGTTTTCTCTGGCAATTCCCCAAGACATGATAAACCTTTTGGTTTTGAGGTAGATAGCCATTGCATTCAATCATAGGATCATTGTAAGAAACACTTTATGTGTTCTCCTTTTGCAATCATGTGGAGGGAATACTACATAAAACAAACAAGATTCTCCACAGTTGCATACATGAGGTTCCTTTATCTGATGAAAGTACTATTCATGAAGGGAAACCCCACTATTGATGTTTATTTCAATGTAACATTGTGTGTTATCCATAATAATGGACAATCTTAAGACATCGGAAGCCTGTTTTGTGCATTACACTGCTTATTTAGCGCTCAAAATGTGTAAGAACCTTACAGTGAAAATGTTTCTAGTTTTCCATCGAAATCATAAGTTTTGCCATGTACATTTGATGTAATCAAGAGGTAAAATTTGAGCAATTAATGAAACATGATGTAAACCGTTTTATGAACCATTAATATGCCACTTTAAGTCTCCCAAAATGGTTCAATGATGTGCCACACAAAAGGAAGATTGGATTGTCAGTTCTTTTATCCTTGAAACCATTAAACCATGAAATATACATCAAAACCCGACACTCATAACGATACCATATATCTTACATATTAATCAAGATTGAGAAGATCTATGGATCTTGACAATATTTGGGGTTCATTTTTAACATGATTCATTTTCTCTTACATAACAGCACTTCCAGCACGGCTCCCTTATCGACATAGTGAGCTATGTAAGCAGATGGTGGTTGAAGCTCCCACATCCAAACAAATTCCTACATGCGTCATTGATAACGCTAGCCTCTCATCGTGTCCGTCCTCTAATCATTTTGGTTGTCTCCATAATACAAAACAGCTAAGAATAGATTGAGTTCAAAGGCTTCACCAGCAAATTTCTCCTTTGATTGATTCAGGTTTAGCCATTGAGCACAAAACTAACAACTTTTTTTCCATGGGTCGTGTGGACATCATTTTGAGTTGCTCATTATTGATTCTCCATTTTTAATGTTTTTGCAGTGTTAACGCTTCTTGTCAAGAGTTGCACTTAATTCATAGAGAAACGTAATTATAAGTTCTATGACCTTCTTGAATAACATGACGTGAAGAATACGTTTGGAGGATTGTTACATGGATTAAAGTTGTTGATTCCCATCCACCACCACCATGCTCTGATACAAAGTGGTACATAAATTGGAAAAAAAGCGTTGAATAGGAAGTTGTGTAGGAAGATACAACTTGGAAGATTGGGTTACTTGTGAAATATTTCGCTTGTAGTTAGCTTGTTTTATGACATATTTGCAATTATGTAGCAGATACATTAAACAAAGGAGAGCAAAAAAAGATCTTTGGCTCTCATGTTGGGTAAAACATGTGATGATGTATTGTGAGAGGCTCCTTTTAAATGCCCCATCTAGGGTCTAGTGGATATTGATACTTCAAAAATGTCTGCCATGTCCAAAAAATCAATTGAACATTATGAAAATACCAATACAGTGCACTTTAATCTGTTGAAACTTGAGGAACGTGGCGGTTCCCTTTACATCTTTATGGAGTAAAAAACCAAGAAAATAAGCACTAAGCAACATGTTCTCTGTCCAAAAACATAAGAACGTGGATTTTGACGTGAAATGTGCCATAATTTTGAGGATATGAATGACCATGGAAAGAGTTTACAGACCTGTGTCTTTGTACAATTTATCGTATATGGTCTAGCTACTTCCTCAGCAACTTATGCATTTGGAGAAAGTTTTTAGAATTGTTTTTCTTGTAGCAATGTTTCACTTGTGGTTCGAGTTATGCAATGTAAAAACCATATCACCCATCGAGAAGACAAAACAAATCCGTAATGTTACATCGCAAAAATCCACAAGCCCCAAATTTTACATCTTCACTTTTCTATGGCAGCGTATGGACCACTACAAAAAGAATTCTGAATACATTTGCTTATCGATCATGGGTATTTTAGCCAGCCGACTTGAAAAAAAACTTGTTTTCATGTATCATTTTGAGAGGTTGGAAAACATGTGAAACATTGAATAAAAAGTAATAAAAATGACATTTCATGGGATTTTTTTGACTCATAACGAGCGATGGATGTGTCTCACGACTCTCAAAACATCCAATTTTGGGTTGGTTTTCTCATAGCAACCACTCATGGCGTATCATCACATACACCACTTGTCATAAGTGTTAAATTTTGGAAAATTTGGCAAAAAATTAAGGTTTTTCTTTTAAATCATTAACACATTTTTATAAAAGAATGGGACCTTTAGAAACTCAATTGAGCTATATGAAAAGGTTACTATGGTTTGAAACAAGACCACCAAAACGTCTCAAAATGGTGAAACCTACCACATTCTTCTAGATTTGAATATAATAGGTCATGGAAGTTGGTCAAAATACCCTCCTATAATCAGTGAAATCATTTTAAGGTCCATTTTTTGCCATTAATATATGGGAAAAAACCCTTAAAAGTGAAGTGTAGGGTACTGTGTGCAATTGGGACATAGCCATCCATCCCCATTTAGCCACAACATCTAGGTGTGTAGTGAATAATGAACCATTTCAAGACACATTTTCATCCATTTTCTCATGAACATTACTAACTTTGTCTTGTTTCCAACAAAATACTAAACTAATGTCACCAACATTGGTTCACGCAGTTTTTCTATTGCTTTACCTGACATGTTCATTCATCGAATGATAATAGACCGAAGGTGTGGCTATCAAGTTTGTTCACCTTTGACATCTTGTTGATCACATCATAGGCAAAAGTGACTCTTACGATCTTTGTCCACAGCATTGCGGCGTCTTAAACGATTCAATACCTTAAGAAGGATTAGTTACCATTTTTGGTGCATTCACATCTCCACAGATATAAATGTTTGTCTTTTGAACAAGTTTTCTTGGTACAGTCATGTACCTTTTTATCAGCGGTACCACAATATGTGTCCATCACTCATCGAGTAAGAGGGAGTCAATGGTTTCACCATTGATAATTCAGAAGAGTGGATTATCCTTGAAAATTTCAATCATGAACTGATGTTTGCTTCGGCAATAACTATTGATGCACAAAACCTTCGAATGGAAGTGATGCATCTAGTCCACACCATGTACAGGCATTGCGCTGGCAAATCTACAAAATGCAAGTCTGCGTTCTAACAAACCAAGTTTGTTTAGCATCTCATGACTACTCATGACACGCGCTTAGTCATGAAATGATAGCATTTTCCTTTCAACATTGTAGCGCTAAGGGACGTGCGGCTGTTGTAGCACACATCCAACGCCTACCAAACCACTTGTTTGGTGAAATGGTGTCGCTATTTTCACAAAAGGTAACAGCATGTATCGTATGTTTTCTCACATGTCACAAAACCATTGTGATATTTTGTCCCTCCAACTTATCTATAACTTGATGTCGTGATTGACGCACCAACAATTAGTGGACAAGGTTTTGTGCATGTCGTGCATGTTTTTCACGCATGTCGTGTACCCAATTTCAAATGGCTAAAGTACAATGGCATGAATTGCATACCATGATCCATTGACAAGTTGGTTGTGTCCGGCACTACGTTATGCATGCTGACCTCTTGCGATTATGAAAATCACAGATGAGCTTGAACTAGTGCTCAACTGACTGAGATTTTCTATAACATTCCATTTATGGAAACTTAGAAGTTCTTCCACCTTTAGCATGGTCCATATTTTAGCAAATTGTCTTCATCACAAATGTGATTTATCCAATAAACTATGGTTCATACTTTGTCTAGAAGTACCTTTCCAAGCTGCTCTTTGTAGGGGCAAATTTTCTAACTTTGAATGGTTGTCATTGTCCGTGTCGATCGAGATTGCCATATTTTTGCTACACCATTCATGCATAAATCTGATCACCATAGCCGACCGTGATTTTTTCCGGACATGCTCGAAAATTCCATATGCGAAGAACTGGCCAGTATGACCATCCTCAACTTTATCTAGATGGCTTGCAAATGTAAACCAAATTATTTTTGTTGCTTCAAATTACATGCTAGAAGCACATACCCATAGAACCGCTATGTGCATAGATTGTATGCTTTCATTTGGTGGCCTATTGCAAGCAAGCATGATGAGGCAAGATTTTGGCTTGTGCTTGCTAGTTGAGACGATGCGGTGCTAGAGGCACCCATGTTATTCTTGCAACCAGCATCATATGACATGTGTTTTACCAACACTATCATAACTATTCAAACCAGAACGTATGGCCATAGTGCATTCAGAATCCACATCAGCAATGCATTCAGCACCCATGACAAAAGTGTAATCCACAACTTTTGTCAATTGTGCAAATGACGTTTATCTAAAGGAAACATTTGACACTCATGTCAACAATTTAACCAATGCACTCATCGGCCATGCATCGTGGCAATCATGTGTTTGGCACTCCATGTTGGTCATATTCCAAATGAAAGCGGCACTTGTTAATGTACCATCACAAATGGATTTGCACTCACGCATTTGTGTTTGTGTGCAATCAACACTCACGTGGATACAAAATCTGTATTTTTTTGTCATAATGCTAAAGTCTATGAGAATTGCATTTAGCACTAGCATCATGGATGCTTTTGGCATGTGTTATTTGAGTGTGATATGCACTTTTGCATAAGTGTGCTCGACAAAGAGAATATTGCAACCAACATGTGTGCTATTGCACGTACTGGAATCGGCACTTATGTCAATGATGTGGGTAATGCTTGTGAAACCGTGCAATTGACACTTGTTTTTTGCTATTTGCACATTTTTCATTTCTGCAAGAAGTAGGTAAGTTTTCAATTGCTCACAACACGTACACTGCCTTCATCATTTACGAAGAATGAAGAATTCCTCTCCGTGTATGTAACCATTGTGGTTTGCATTCCGGTGTACGCCGTTGAGGCCCTTCTGCATAAACAAACATTTTTAGGGCATGAACAACCTTTGTTGAGCCATGTCATGGCTTTAAAAGGTGCAATATTTTGGGTTTGTGCACAAAACAACTCAAATATTTTGGCCACTCACACGTTATCAGTGTCGTTGCTAAATTTCTTGTGTTAAAATATTTGCCATTTCATTTTTTCCAAGACATGGATAACTGTTGGTTTTCCTCCTTTTTTTGCTTCAAATGGATTA
Source organism: Penium margaritaceum (assembly GCA_023375785.1). Taxonomy (NCBI): domain Eukaryota; kingdom Viridiplantae; phylum Streptophyta; class Zygnematophyceae; order Desmidiales; family Peniaceae; genus Penium; species Penium margaritaceum. Next base: position 53,887 of record SZWC01012426.1, on the reverse strand, counting down.
CAAAAAGAAAACGAGGAGTGGTTTCAATTAGAAGATCTCAATGAGAGCTCTTATATTTTTGGGTCAAAACGCATGGTCAAATCGACCACACACTCAGGGGTGACCAAAAACATCATCGTTTTAAATCGTTTTAAAACGATCAGAAAAGAAATCCTCCACTTTACAATTCACAAAAAATGAATATAATTCTGGCATCTCAAATGCCATCGCTTTCTTCTTTTTTGTGCTTTTAATCTTCCTAGCGTCACTCGGTGGTGTGTTTAGAACACAATTGGTCTTTCCAAATTTCAATGATGAAGAAAACATTATAAGGCAATTCTTGAGAAATACTAAAAATATAGTACAACTAAGACCGAGCACCTTGACACTTTTTACGGAGGTCAAACCGGGTTCAAACAAAACTGCTCTCAAAATATTCTCCATGGGTTGACCTCCAAGCCAAGAAAAAAAACCAAAGACGTAGGATGCAAACATTCCAGCCAATGCGCCACCCCTACACAAAGAGTTGAGCACCAAAATGGATACGTTCGTGTTAAGTTGTGTGCCGACCCATGTCCCCTAACACCGTAGATGGAGGAAGGACCCTCGTCTCCTTGTACGGATTTATCAATGAGAGGTGCTATCCTCTATGAATTTTTGGCACAGACGACAACACGGGAGGGAAGAGGAGTTGAGGGACTCTTTCCTCAACTACACTTTGGCGTTATCACTGCCATAGGCAAGTGGAGGCGTGGGGAAGGGGAGGAGATGCTCCCCTCAATGTGCCTTTGGCGCTGTCCTTGCCATGGATGGGGAGGGGGGGGACTCTCCCCTCCCCATCCCCCCTTGGCATCGTCGGTGCCATGGAAGGGGGGGAAGAGGGACTTCTGTCCGTGTCCTCCCCACGTACGCTGTTGGCGCCATTGGAAGGGGTGGAGAGGGACTTCTGTCCCTCTCCTCCCCTTTGACACCATCGGTGTGGGAGGGAGGGAGAGGGACTCTCGTCCCTCTTTTCCCATTTGACACTGTTAATTCTATGAAGAAGGGCGGATGGAAAGGATTCAACCCTCTCCTCCTTTTTTGCTCCATCCACTTTGTGGATGGGTGGGGGGAGGGGCTACCACGCTCTCCTCTTCAGCCCGTGTGAGAGAAGGAGGACAAGGAGAATGCCCCCTCTCCTCCCCCTTGGGCCATTGGCCCACATCAGGAGGGGGGGTGGGAGGGAGAACGTCTCTCCTCCCCCTTGGGTTGTAGACTTATCGTGAGGGGGAGGGGGAGGATTGCTCCCAATCCTTATGTCCCCAGGCCATGGTGCTTGTTGTTGGTGTCCAGGTTGGGTTGTCAACCCGTCCTGTTGGGATTGGCCAGTTGGGCTTTGCTTGTTGTGCTCGACAAGCCCTTTGACGAGCTTGGTCCAAAAGTCACCAGCAAAGCGGTGTTTGGAGACACCCACGTCTCACTACCTTCTTTTTTCTTTGGACATTGCTGCTCATCAAGATTTTGGCTCATCAATATCGTGATTCAACAAGCTCTACAATGAGCTTTCTCTCAAAGCATAGAGTCTTTCTTTCCTTTGCCGATCCAGCGAGTTTTGGAAAAACAGTCCAAAAGATTCTTGCATTTTTTCCGAGCTGTAACCTGCGTTGTCAGCTGCGTTCTTACGTTGTACATTGATGCAAGGTCCGATGCTTATGTGTGTTTGACACTCCTTTTTCTCTCTCCCAACGGATCTTGCTCTGATAGAAATGTAAGAGCCGTGGGCTGTTTTTTGACTAGCTATATAACCACAATGTTGCCCCTCACAATAGTCCTCTCACGAGGAGGAGGACATGGTTTCCTTAACCATTTTGGTTCAGACGAACCGGGCAACAAATGGACATAGTCATCATAGGTCATAGACATAAAAAAATATTTCTACCTTAATCATTCCATGCGGCATTGCTGCACGAGAACAAGACCCTAGCGCCAAGATAAGAATGAAGAAGGAGTGACGCAATGAATTTTCCATTGTTACACTCCTTTCACATAAATTCTTACCATAGATGTTCTCTCGGCTAGATTTGAAACAGACTCTATGACATTATATTTTTCCGAGCTTTGGATCCTTGAAACTTGAGCCTCGAGTACTTGAAGCACCCCATAATTCTTTAATAACCCTTTGAACAGTAAAGATAGTCTGTTTGCTACAATCTATTTACAAAAATCTTTTTTCTTCATTGGTCGATCGGACATTTTCATCAACAAGGTCAACCTCATTGACCTTGCCTCCGTTTTCCTGGCATGCAACAAACTCCATGATTGACCATGCATATCTTTGAAAAGCGTGCATCCGTTACATGGTGTCCACATTGGAAGGGCACCATACACCGTGTATTTAGGTGTGCGCACAATACAGGTTTGTGTGCACAATGGTTGTGCGCACAATGATGGCTCAAGAGACTTATGTAAATGTTTTTCTTTATGAAGATTTTACAACACATGTTGCACTCCTTGTCCTATTCTGACGTCCTAGGGGTCCTATCTATGCCAATTTGTCCTACAAATCATTTGGGTTTCTGGTTATTTCTAACAACATTCAACCATTGGTTTTAGAGGTGACTATGTTCATGAGGAAAAGAGTACAGTCATTGGATCAATAGATCGAACAACAAAAACTGAATTTTATGTAGAAAAATCTTACATGATATCCTTCCAAAATCATTGACTTTAAACTTTCATACATAAAAGAACAAGAAAAAGATAGACAAGATGTTTACTCAGCTTAAATCTAGTTGGTAAGACTCGAATAGATTTGATGATCTTAGAGTTGAAATGCAGTCTTGCTATCTTTTCCCCTTTCTATGGTTTCTATTGAGGGGATAATTGAGCGACATGGAGAACTCTTTTGCGTGCTTACATAGAAACAGGCGGAAGAGTCCTCACTGGGGTCTGTTGGCTTTGGGCCAGCAGGCTCATTTGAGTAATTTTTTGCTCCTTTGTTTTACCAACGAGCTTATCGTGTGAACGCAGACTGCCACGGCCACAAAATTGTGCCATACACGGAAGACCAGCAGACACAAGTCCGACGACAAAAAACAAAAGGCTTTAAAATGGAAATAAATCACATTCTCCTTGTTTTATAGACCTGAAAGGTGAACCCATATTTGAAAGTGAAGACATGCTTGAAATTTGGTCACATGTAAGAACAATGAACATAGACTAAAATAAAAAGTGAGGTGAACATGATAAAACTTGAAAAACATTACATGGCAATGTTTACAAATTGATACGTTTTAGACCGGTGTGGCATGAATTTCTTTCAAATTATGGGCACGCCCTTTCAGATTATTTGTACCATGGCACACATAATTTGAGACATAAACCCTAAACCACCGTACATGAGACATTTTTTGTGTAAAGTGAGTACCCTGTATACTTCGTGCAAGAAATGGCTGGGAGAAAATCTGACGGCACAAAAAGTGGGGATAACAAAATTACGCCACTTATAAAGGGTCATTGCATGTTATTAACAACACGGCCATGAATTCTCTAAAATAAGTGAAACAAGATTGTAGTGTTTAAGATGTACGTATGTTCACCATCAATGGGTTGTGTTTTTCCTGAACATGGAATTGTTTCATGAAAATCATCAAAAGGTGAATAACTCTAGAGATTTAGGCATTATATTCCTTTTTAGGCTTTCAATTTATGGATTGGTGGTGCATACTTAAATTATCAATCTTTGGGTGAGGCAGGAATATAGTATATTTTTTCTCCACTATGGTGCTTCAAGAAGAAGGGACACATCATACATTATGTAGAATCACAATCAATGACAACTTAGGATGCTCCATATCCTCTTAGTGAATAGGAGATGTTTACCTAGGTGTGCATTACATTGATATCTTGAAACGTAAAAAGATGATCATTTTCCTTTTATCCTACCTTATAGATCCTAGACGCCAACTTTTTCATGGATCCTCCTAGCTTACTTCGCTCTACTATATTTGTATAAGATCCCTTCATACATAGTTAAATTCATCAGCTTGGTACACCTTTTATTTATTTAGAAGGGGTATTTTTCATCTTCCATGATCCACCTTTCTCCAGCCTTTCGCAAAAATTCAAAAGTGTGTATGGAATGTGCATTTTAAGATTTATGTAATGGAAAACCATAGTTTATGGGAATGTACATTTTTCTATGTATGTAAAACGGAGTGCATTATTCTGTTGATTTGAAGTGGATAACATTTTTTCATGTTGAAAATCATGTAGCCGTTTATGGTCTAGTTTTGACACAAGCCCCAACATTGATTTTTGAAGTTACAGCCATCGTTACCAGTCAACAACCAAGTCGAGGAAGTGTCCTAGCAGCAATAAATAAAAAAGACACCAATCTCTTGCTATGTCAACCTGTACATGATGATGGACGGACAGACTCCATAAGAGTCAATATGTCGCCTTGCAACATTCATTTCTCCTCATTTCAGTTGTTGCTTCTCAGTTTACCACCTTTGATGCTCAACATGGTATCACAACCAAGTTCACCCTAGCCTCTTCACTTCCACTTCAGACTTGACTCCAAGTGATTCCATTTCCCCTGATGTCCGTCGCCCTCCCTTTTACCCTTGCCCTTGTTTTAGACCTTGCCCTTGTTCCTCATCCAAATCAACGTGTCAATGAGGTCACTTCCGCTGCAATCTACTAAATGAATTTAATCTAGCCCTCCCCCTTTTTCCTTCTTTGCGAGCGTGAAATGGTCCATTGTTAGCGTGCGTCTCCCATGTTTGTGCAACCTACCACCCACCTCTTTGGTGCTCATGAGGTTCCATCTCTGTGGACCCACCTCTGTGAGTAATCATAGGTGCCGCCATCTCCCTCTTGCCCCACCCATTTCCTTTCCTTCTTTCCTCCTCTCTTTCCATTACTCTCTCTCTCTCTCTCTCTCTCTCTCTCTCTCTTTCTCTCTC
>SZWC01012426.1:12951-36422 GCA_023375785.1 Penium margaritaceum | reverse complement strand
TTGAGTCCTCTTTGGAGTTTTTGTGTTGCCGCTGCAAGTGATTCTCGCGGACGTGGTCTTGGTGGTGGTTATCCTTCTGCTGCTGGGGCAGCGGCTGCTGCTGCTTTAGCTTCTTCTGGGGCGGCTGCTGCTGGTGGTGCTTTTGTTTCTTCTGCTGCTGCTGCTGCTGCTGCTGCTTCTGGCTCCACTACAGAGATGCTTGGCAATGCTGGGATGTCAACTGAATGTGGCTGATGCTGCTCAAGGCCCTCGGTCCAGAGTTGCAGCTGCTGCTCATGCTGCACATCCAACTCCGCTTCGCACTCGTGCCTATGCGACTGCTGTGGTGGATTCCACGTCTGCAGCCTGCAGCAGCAGCAGCCAGTGCCGCCACTAGTGGTGGTGCTGATGCGTGGGCTGGTGATACGTCTTGAGGCTCAACTGCAGACTGCTTCCACAACAGGAGCAGATCTAATGGTGATACTGCCGCCTCCTCCCCCACCTTCTCGGCCGACAATGGAGAATGGCGGCCTACCTTTCCCGAAGCTTCCAGAGCTGTGGCTGCTCCTCCTGCAGCTATCGGTGCCGCTGCTGCTATGGCCGCCATTGCAGCCAGTAGCCCTGCTTCTGTTTTCGCTGACTGCACTGCACCACTCGCCGATGCTGTTGATGGTGGTGTCTGAGGTTGGCCCTTGGTTTTTGTCCATGTTGGCGACGTCAAGTGCTGCTGAAGATTGTTGTGGCATTGGCTGTTGCGAAGCTGCTGCATGCTGTCCCCTGATTCAAGGAATGGTCCTGCTGAGATCCCCACCACGCGCTGCTGGCGTTGCTGCTGCTGCTGCTGCTTCAGCTGGTGCTGCTTCAGTTGGTGCTGATGGTGCTCCTGGTGCTGGTGCTGGTGCTGGTGCTGCTGATGCTGCTGCGCGCGCTGCGGCTCATGCTGCTGCGGCTGATGCTGCTGGTGCTGCAGCTGGTGGCACTGCTGCTGCTGCGGCTGATGCTGCTGGTGCAGCAGCTGGTGATGCTGTTGCTCCTTCTGCTGCTGCTGCTGCTGCAACCTTGAGAACATCACGTACTGTGCTGATGCGAATTTGGGGAGCACAGAGGCCCTTCCACTGCTTTCTCTGCTTCTGACTCTGGTGGCAGCAACAGTTGATGCAGCCAGCAGCAACATCACCAGAGTCAGCAAGCAGAGAAAGCAGTGGAAGAGCAACGAGTCGTTGCAGGAGCTGCGATCTTCGCTATTCGCGACAGAAGTGGGCGGTTTTGATGCTGATGCTGGGCTCTACCAGTGGCAGGAGATGTCTCGGCCTGAAAAAGGAAAGGAGGTTGGGTCCTCTCAGAGAATTGAAAATGTCAATAAGGTGTCATGCGATGTGACGGTGATTGAGAAGCAAGCATGCGTTGTATTGTATCTAAAGTAGTGTGTGACGAATCGCGATAACCGCGATGTCGGACAAGAGCAGCCTCTCCTGGAGGGTGCTGCAGCAGTCACCAGACTTTCGTTTGAGCGTGGCGTGTCTCGCTGACGCGGTGTCGTGGTGTGTGGATGGGCACGGTGTGATGGGACGGTGCGTGAGGCACCGCTGGTGCCTGCCATGCAGTTGTTTGCGGTTTGAGAAGCTGCCTTCCGCATTACGAGAGAGCAAGTCTTCGGCGCGGACGAAAACTTGAGCGGATTCGAAATGTTTGCTAGCGGACAGATGATCCAGCNCCGGCCACTGGCAGGGGCCCGCCATTGGCGAGAGGGGCAAGTTGTACATGTCGGCCGTGCCTGGGATTCGATAAATAGGCAGCGCGGCGCTGCCTATTCATAGATAGGCAGCGCCGATAGGCGCTGCCAGCGCCTATGCGCCTTTAAGGCAATCTGCCCTGAAATGCCTGCTGAATTGCGGATTGGAAGGTCGAAGAGTGCTTCGATAGCTATGAACCAAATTATTTGACACATCGACCACATTTCCTTCTTCATTTTGAGTAAAATTGAAGAGGGACATTTCATGCTGACATCATTATTGCCTTTCAAATTGAGTGGCGTGGTCAGGCGCTGCCTATTCATCGAATCCCAGGCACGCCGTCACACGTCTTCCCATCTCGCCAAGTACGGGCCCCTGCCATCGGCCGGCTCGTCCACTCCACCTCCTTGTAAAATGGGGTGGGGGAGGCGACCACTGGGCGAAAGCTGCGTATTGTGGCTGCGGCGAGGGTCGGAATTGCGACGAAATGATTGGCGTGAGCAGCGCACAGACGGCAGACGGGGATGCGAGAGGGATTCAACGACCGCGAGCATGCGAGAAAGGACCACGGCTCGCGCGCGACATGCGACGAGGCGACACGATAGGAGACTTAGGGGTTCCGGAGGATGTGGTTCATGAAGGAGCAACAGCAGCGGTGAGGGGCGAGCGGCAGCCCGACCGTATCAATCTATGCCATTCGCACTCATGAGTCATGATGAGTCGGTTTTTGGAACTTGTAGGCGATTTCTGGGGCTGACCTCAGCGCTTTTGCACTGCACTGCTGCTGCAAGACTTTTCCTCCTTCCGACGCATTGCAGCACGAGTGCAAACGAATGTGCGGTGTTGGCGATGCCGACTTCTCCCCGCGGCTACACGCTGCGCTCTGTTTCTTGCCTCACTCGCACTGCCTCCGTTCCATCACCGTTACAATGACTCATGGTGCGTGCGAATGAACACCATGTTCTAGTCACTGAGTGCATCGCAAGGAATGCACAAGCGACAGAAAGAAGCATACAGCCCATCGTCCCGCGCTCTGGATATGTACGCACCTTGCAAATGGCTATCTAGCGTCCGACACCTCCGCTGCAGTGCTGCTGAAGGCCACCGTCAAAAGAGCAGAGGTGCTCTCTCTGACGGCGGCAACTGTCCAAATCGCAACGCATGAACTGCAAGTTGCGTTTCTCCCTTGTCCTCCTCCAGCCTGCTAGTTTAGATTAGTCGGCAGTGCAGCCAGAATGTAATGCCGGAAAGGAAGGCGTTGAGGGAGGAGCTGGATGGCAGGAGAAGAAAAGCGATGAGGGAGCGCGCTTCTAACGGTGGCGCGTGCCACGAACGATCCCTCAGGGGCACGGTGGGGGGGAGGCTGTAAGGGAACCCGCTGCCGCTGCTTTGATGGCGACTCGGCGCACCGTCCACCGGGGTAGGGCCGCGTGCTGTTGGTGCTTTGGAGGAAAACGAAACTAGGCGTTCCTACTAGCTATTTCAGAGATCTAGCCATGGAATACAGTTCCTATCTTTTGCAGTCGTTTGACATTGTTATCCTTTCCACTTCTACCCTGCTTTTCCAACTTCTACATTTTTTTGCTGAACGGAACATAGGTTATTCTAAAGATAACATGCGGAGCACAAGATAGTTTTGGGAATTGAGAGAATTGGATAATCAGTAATTAGCAGTGTTACGCCGACCAGAACGTTGGTGGTTCACAAGGATGAGGTGCGGCTCAAAAGACAATGCGGGTGTTTGAATAAAATAGATAATTTTTACTAATAATTAAGTTTAATTTTATGAAAATTTTCAAGTGTGTCGAGCACATATACAGAATGCCAAGAATGAGAATGAGGCATAAGTCGGGTTTTTGGCGCTCGGGCCGAGCGACGTGTACGAAATCGCTTCGTGAGTGGTGGATTCGAGAAGCTTCGATGAGAATTCAGGAGGCTTTGAGAATATTGTGATGCTTAAATACAAAATTTGAGCGTCGTCGAGAAGTCGGCCGAACAATATCCAAACATCGACATGGTTCAAAACACTTCACTCCACCATTCCAGAAAGTGATCAAAGTTTTCATAAACCTTTGGAACAGAACACCGGAGGTCGGAGAAGTTGCCCTAAATACCTGCGACATAATGGTGTAACGATTTTGAAGTCACTTCGCGGTGGGCCATGATTGTAAGAACAGTAATGCCCACTCACGAGTTTCACACTTGTGTATATCATAGACACAACAAGAACTAGGTCAACTTTGGTAACGAGTGACACATATGTCGATCACATGTATACAATAGCAAGAATCCAAATGAGATGTTTCTTGGATCTTGGGTGCTTGAGTCAAATGACGTGTGCGATGTCGTGCCATGAGTGGTCCGTTCGAGAAACTCTGTCGAGAAGTCAAGGGGTTTTGACAATATCGATGCACTATTTCATGAAATTCCAACACCATCAAACGTATCATTATGTTGATGCCTTTGATGACACTCCTTCTCGTCTTTCAAGAAGGTGGTAGATCATTTCAAAACTTAAGGAGTAGAACACCGGAGCTCGGGGCGGGGAGCCAAAATGCCCTTGGCCAGTCGGCGTGAAAACCCTGAAATGCGGCGGGCCAAAAATGGAAGGACAGAAATTTCCACTCGTACATTTTACGAAGTCACATGCATATAGGACATAACAAAGCGAGCAAGCAAGTGAGTGTAGAGCGCGTGAATTTGCTCCACGTTTCTGCTGGCCTGAGAGAGTCGTGCCATGTCAGATTGATCTGCTCAAGAGGTATTACGCGTGCCGTCAACAATGTGAGAGCAGTCGCACGAGCCGTTGATGCAGCTCCGCCGGTCTCCTGCTACCATTGGATGGTCTTTATGTCAAACCACCAACTTAAAGCCATGCCATGCAAAATCGAGGCCGTGGGCTCAATTTTCTTTGTGTTGTGGTTGACCCTAGCAGCGGTGAAGTACACCTCCAACATTGACGACCACATCCTTGTCGTTGGTCCCTTGGAATTTGCGCGATCGAACGCCTCGGGAAGTGCCAGTCGAATTTGGGTTTCACTCGACAACCCCCTTAAAGAACAGCACTTGGGATAACATTAAGCTCCTCCAAAAACCCACAATGATGATGCAGGCTAAGATCGTAAGAATGTACGAGACCTGGCATTTGCCACATCCTAGCAAGATAATCATGAACAAGAAAACTAAGGTAAGCTGTTGATGCCAAGAGGCATAAGAGGCGCGGAGTAGAAGACAATTTAAGGGATTTGCGAAATTGGATAACTCACATTTTGCTCAAAGTGTACCTTGATAACGAGTGTTGGATATGTCGAATACATGCATACGACAACAGGAAACAAAATGAGGCATATCCTTGGATCTTGTGTGCAAAAGTTGAGCGACGTGTACGACATCGCGTCATGAGTGGTCGCTTTGTGAAAATCCATAGACAAGTTGGGCATTTTCAAAGATACCAAGGCGGGATTTCATAGAATTCTGGCGCTATCAAGAAGTTGACCATTCAGTATCCAAGTATTGATGCGTTTTATGAGAATTCTATTGACCTCTTCTACAAAGTGGTTGAATGTGTCGAAATATTTCGGAATGGAAAACCGGGAGTCAAGGTAGGTGGCCAAAATGCCCTCGACCAATCGGCATAAAACTCTTGAGAGCAACGCATGGCAGGTAATAAATGTAATGAAATGAATATCTACTTGCACAATTCAAGGAATCATGTACATTTGGGACAAAAAAGAAACGCCAGTCATATCCATAACACCCTTGTCAAATAACAACTCAACAAATAGCATCCTAGAAAATTCTGCTCGATATGACAGGCAACAAGCACACTAAGCTCAAATCAAAACATGAACAGCCTTAGATGGAATGAATTCTAGAAGGGGGGAATTCCTTTTTACCCACCTTTTGAAAACGTTATGCGCAGATTACCCACCTTTTGGGAATCATAGACGGGATTCCCCACTTTTTGTCTGGGTATTTACGCTTTCCCCACTTTCTGCTCTTTTCAAGAAAATTGAAAAACTTGAGCCCGTTACCCACTTTTAACCATATGACTCCGATACCCACTTTTATGCGCGACAGGTCCATACCGTACACATCGCGAATATTTTCAAACAAACCTCAGTCGCTGCCACCCACTCCTCGTTGGTTTTTCTCTCCCACCCGCATCTCTCCTGCACGTATTTTCTCACTTTCTCCCCTTGTCCCTGCTCACAATCGATGATGAGGGGGGATGCGAGGCCAAGGGCTAGAGGCCATTGGCCTCGAGCCCTCGCCCTTGCGACGTTGCATATTCGTCTCTTCGCAATCGCTGGCCGTCGGCCAGTGAGCTGCATGCCGTCGGCCAACGAGCTACTGGCCGTCGGCGAACATCTGGCTTTCCGACGGCCAACGAGCTGCTCAGCGAGCAGCTGCTGGCCGTCGATGAGCTACTCGCCGTCGGCAAGTTGCTGGTCGTCAACGAGCCCTTGCCATGGCAAGAACTGGCCTCAGGCCTGTCCTCCACATTTGCGGGGGAGACGGCCGGCCCAACCCTCCCCCACACCCCGTCCCGTTGTGCTCTGTATTGGTCGCGCGACCGATTCTGCCAACATCCATTCTGTGGCATAAACATCGGTCGCGTGACCATATTCCAGCACGTTTGTTTGTGGAAAGACGCAACGACGCAAAGTCGTCATTTTATAAGCATGGCATCAGACAAACCTTCAGAAAAAGCTCCCTGCCAAAATCATGACCAAAATTCGACCATATCAGAATAAGGTGAAGGAGATTCCCATAAGTGCACACACAATGACGCCTCAAAACATAAAGAAATAAAAAAGAAGTGAATTTCGTTAATTGTAAAAAACATGTACGTTTTCCCCACTCGGTGAGAAAATGTGACTAAAATACCGGTATTCTGTGCATGTTTTCTCAAATGGTGGGCATGGCGTTCACGGTTCATCACTATTCACACTTCCTGGGTAAAGTGGTCAATGTTTAAAAAAAGTGGGTATTTGGACAAGCCAACGCTCAAATGGCGGGTAAAAGGGAATTATTCCGATTCTTCTAAAATTTTGCGAGAGTCCTGATTTGGCCATTCCTAATTGGAATGGAAGCCAGCCCTCAAGCCATCCTGTCTCACCGTCCACAGTCCCAGGTGACCCCACTCGAGCCACGTGGCTCCTTCGACCGGTCGGCGTGGCACTGCCACGCTACACTCCCCCCCACTAGGCGTGAGAACCGCCTTGACATCTTTAGTAATCCCAACGTGGGATTGGAGCCCTGGAGCTCTAATACCAACGTAGCGGATTCGACGGAATCCTTGGCCGACGAGGCCAAAACCGTGGTGCTCGAGGGTCTCCGACCCTCAAGCCATCCCGTCTCACCGTCCACGGTCCCAGGTCACCCCGCTCGAGCCACGTGGCTCCTTCAACCAGTCGGTGTGGCACTGCCACGCTACACAAATCAAATGAAGTCAAATTCTCTCACGCTTGAGTATTGAAATGTGTGTGAATATATGTTGTCATTACTTTTTCCAACCAAATATCAACGAGGCTAGAGGATTTCCACAAAAGAAGAACATTTCGACCGTGTACTTTTATACCAAGGTCTCAATCGCTTTTCCACGGACATACTCAAGATGTTCCAAGAAGCTCGGGACACCCCTAGATGCATACGTACTCTCGTGGATTGACACACACTTCACACACTCCTCAACATTGTTGCCACAAGGAACAAGCCATGCAAAGATATGCACTAGCCCATCTACCCTTCACCCTAGCAAGTATGGGATGAACCAATGGAAGATTGGAGTTGGACACAAGAAATATTGCTGGAGATATCCATTTTTATCACTAATGGATGATCTTTCTTGAAGCTCCTACATTTTACGGGAGTAACTCATTTCTCACATCCTTTCATGCCACTAATGTGTTCGGATGTCTTAGAAATTATTTTGCCTAAGTATAGCTACATAAACACATGTGGCATTTTCTTTGTTTGAACAAGTTATAACCTCAGATTTTTTGGTCCCATCCACTACGTTATCTACAATTGTACTCTTTACAAATTTACAACATACAACGTGCATCCTTCTGGTTGAAGAACATGAGTTTGTGTGTCCAAGTGAGAAGATGCGTGGAAGCTTCCTAGCGACATAGCCGCCGACTACGCGTTAGTGCCTGGTCAGACAGTGACTGTAGTCACAAGTCGTGCACACAACGGCAAGGGTCTGGCTAGGAGACACACGGCAAAGTGTCAGAATGCTTCAATAGCATTTGTAGAGAGAAATGACAAATAACAGGTCCGTGGCATAAGTACCTACCGCGGCTCATAGCGGGTGTCGCACGCGGCAGCACACGATATGTCCTAAAATCGGCCCAAAACCACTCTTTTGGCCGAAACTCTAGGCAGACATGTCAGAATGCTACGCCGTCTGAAGCTAGGCGTGCAGAATCACAAGCTGGACGCTACAACTGGTCACATGCATGCATCCGGCATCAAACGGTGGACACACAATGCAAAAATATTCAAATTGGGCCCACGACCAGTCTGCCGATAAAATCTTGCGTCCTGCAGAAAACCCGCGGGAGGTCCCGGGCACCGTCTAGAACTCTGGAACGGTCGTCGGTCAGCTCCAAGCTGGTAGTCCACCACCAGACAACACACCGGTACCATCAGGGTCCTGCACGAGTATGGACACGGTCGAGTGGTCATAGAAAACTATACAGGTCGACAAGAACATCACAAATCACAATGCTCCCCCATGACCCGGTGGTAAGCATGTCCATACACGTGTAGCACTGAAACAAGTACAACAATGAGTGCAAAAACACATGTGACACGGACAAAGACACACTGGACACTAAACCACTCTCAGGCAAGGGGCGAAACCCAATCGAACGAATGGCCACCAAAAACTTCCTGCGTCCTAGTGCCTTCATCAAGAAGTAAGCACGCTGCATGTCAGTGTCAACCCATATGACGGAGATCACATGTTGCTCCACCAGGTCACGCAAAAAGTGATGCTCAAGTGTAATATGCTTCGTGCTAGCGTGAAAGACACGAGAGTCCTTCGCAATGGCAAGAGCACTTTGGTTCTTGCAACGAAGCACAATGACAGAAACTGACTGACCCTGCTCAAGGAACAGGCGCAGCAGCCATACTGCCTCAGCAGCCCCTGCACCCAGAGCAACATACTCTGCCTCCGATGAGCTACGTGCAATACAACCCTGCTTCCCGTTGCGACAGGACACAGCACTACCACCGAGCAAAAACACGTAACCGGTGCGACTACATCCATCTAGGCTCCAGGCCTAGTCCGTGTCAGTGTAGCCGTCAAGGACCATCAAACACTGCTGGCAAGAGCAAATCCGATGTATGGTGTGGAGACCACGTACTACACCACTCGCACAGCCACGTGAAGGGCTCTAGCGCGTGGAGCCTGCGAAAACTGAGCAAGGAAGTTGACGGCAAAGGCGATATCAGGAAGTGTGGTAGTGGCCAGGTACATCAAAGATCGGATGAGACGAAGGTATAAGGTCACATCCACTATCTCCCCTAGCTGTGTGGGATCGTCCACCTTCAAGGCATCCTGCCCATGAGGCGTGAGAGGTGTGGAGGCCGTGGGCACTGCGCTGAGGAGGTCGCAAAAGCGCTCCCCCACAACACTTGCATATCGGGCCTGATGCAGGAGCAGCGTCCGACGTCTGCGGTCTCACAAGAACTCCATGCCAAGAAACACCGCTGCATGAACAAGGTCCTTCATCCTATAGGCAGTTTGGAGGACAGCCTTGGCCTCCTTCACGGCCTCCAGTGAAGGAGACGTGATCAGAAGGTTGTCGACATAGACGAGGAGGCGGTGAACCGCTCAGGCGTCTGTACATATCCCGCACAAGTCAGGGTGCCAGTGATCTCCTGATTCCAATACCAAGACGAGTGCTTGAGGCCATATAAGAACTTGCACAAGTGCCAAACCTTGTACCGTCCTCGAAGCCAGGTGGCTGAGCCATGTAAAACTCCTCATCCAGAGAGCCATGGAGGAATGCATTGTTCACATCCATCAGGTGCAGTTCCCAATCATGCTTGGCCACTACACAAAACACAACTTGAGCTGAGGTCATGCGGCCGACAAGGGCAAAGGTGTCAGTGTAATCAATGCCCTTGATATGAGAGTACCCCCATGATGACCAAGCGAGTCTTGTGGCGTTCCAGTAAGCCATCTGGCTTCACCTTCTTGCGAAAGACCTACTTGACCTGAATAGCCTTCCTCCCAGGTAGAAGGTCGACTAGCTTGTAAACCCCGTTTCCTCCGATGGCGTGAAGCTCATCCTTGTAGGCAGCACACAAAGCGTCAGCATCCTATGATGAGAGAGCTCCCCTCTATGTGCCCGGGTCAGGCGCCATAGAGGGAGAGCTCTACGTGGCAAGAGTACACGCCTCAGTGCTAGATCTGACGACCACAAGATCAGCTGCTGCATCACAAGCGATATGATACTCGCGAGTGACGAGATCGTGCCCTACGCGGTACGTTGATGTACCTCTGTGTGCTAAGTACGGACAATGAGTCCTAGGACCTTTGTGTCGAAATCACCACTCGCAATGCTGCAAGTGGAGCGCCTGGGTGTGGGACCTGACACTCGCTGGACTCCGGAGTCCAATGGTCGAAGACGACCGCCAGGCTCATGTGAGTAACATGGGCTCAAGGGGCGCACCTCAGGCTCAGAGACAGGCACGACCACAGCTGGTGAAGGCTGAGGCAAAGGAGCTGGCGATGTTCTGCAAGGAGATGCGTGTGTGGGAGACACGAAATCGGGTGTGACACTAGGAGCAGGTTAGGCAGACCCACGCACAGAGGTAGGAGTACCGGCGGACACAGGTATGGTCACAGGAGTATGCACAGGTACAAGATCATGGGTACCCGTGGGGTGCGAGGGAAAAGGAGTAGAAGCCGGCTGTGCTGGAGAGGTCTCTGGGCCGATAGTGATGATCGTGCGGGCATCAAGAACCTGAGACCGAGAAGTGGAGGGAGCTCAAACGGACACATCAGCCTGGCAAGAGGTGCTCTCGGGCGAAGACTCCCCCGTCCGTTGAGTAACCTCACACGTAGGAACATGCGTGATGGACAGCCACATGATCGATGTGAGATCACGGTAGGTGAGGGACTCAAAGAAGAGCGCGTCGCGTGACTCAACGATGCGACGATGAGCAGGATCCCAAAAGCACTAGGCCTTTGACCGCGGGGAGATGCCTACGAAGGCACACAAGCGACCCTGCAGTGAGACCTTCGATCCCTGCTGGTCCTCAGTGTACCACATAGAAGCCAAGGATCCCTAGACGCGAGCGAGGCACAGGTCAACACGGTGGCCGAACCGGAACTCATACGGTGTGACGTGGTGCGGAAGGGGACCGTGCGGGAGGCGGTTCCAGACCCAAGTCATGAAGGCGAATCCTTCAAAGGCGAAGAACTCTAGGAGACCGCACTCACACCACATAACGCAAACCGCATCCTCCGTGGTGCGATTCCAGCGCTCAAAAACACCGTTCAGCTGATGAGTAGCAGGAGCGGAGACTTGGTGAAAAATCCCATGCTCGGCGAAGAAGCTGTCCATCTTGCTAAGAAACTCGCCGCCGTGATCCGAGAGGAAGGTGTGCAGCACCTCAAAATAATACAAGGCGGCTTGAAAGACCATCGAAACACACGACCCCAATACCCTGGACTGGCAAGGACTGACCAAAGCCTGTGCAAACGGAACAAACGGAAGCAACAGGGCCAAGAACAACAAAGTCACTACAACAACAGGTCATGTGATGAGTGGCACCAGAATCGATGATCCAAGTGC
This sequence comes from Penium margaritaceum, assembly GCA_023375785.1. Taxonomy (NCBI): domain Eukaryota; kingdom Viridiplantae; phylum Streptophyta; class Zygnematophyceae; order Desmidiales; family Peniaceae; genus Penium; species Penium margaritaceum. The sequence continues at coordinate 24,889 of SZWC01012426.1, read as the reverse complement.
CACCGAAATCACGACTAGAGGGCGTCACTCTACAATGGGCAATGGAACATTCGGCCTCAGACGAGCGCTCGACAGTAGGTGGGGAGGAACAACGAAGGGCACAAAGGTGAGACTCATGAATCCAATCGGTATAGTCAGGTCCATCATCATCACATGCCGGCTGTGCCCCCCCAAACGAGTCATCCTGAGCCACAAGAACAAACAGACAAACAGTCTGTGAACCACCCGGTTGTCACAACACACTTGCACCTCCCTGAAAGCCAAGCGCCAGAAGGTGTCGGAGCTCGGCAATGATGTGGTTACGTGGATCCGGCTCGCCGTTGCTCACCAGTGGTAAAGCTGGAACTGATGCGTTTGTGGTCACTGTGCGCCTGGAGGATGTGTTGTTCGATGTAGACCGTAGTGCGTGCGTAGTCTGAAGCCCGCGAGAAATCCGTGCCCAGTCGAGCGGCTGCTGGCACACGATGTAGCAATGAGCGCCTCTACACTTGTAGCAATGAACAGAGCGTCCACTACTATTGCCTGATGACAACTGCTGTTGTGACTACTGCAGGCTCGAGCTGCACCTCTGTCTCCCCTTCTTTCCCTATACTGCTACTGCGACACCCTGTGTCTGAGTCGGTGTAACCGGGATGGAAGAGGAAGAGGAGGACGTGACAAAGGATGGAGAAAAGGATTGCAGGAGGGGCGTCAGTGGTGATGTGACGATTGTTGCAGCAAGGGGAGTCTCCTACTGAGCCACGGCTGCCTCACGGGTGGAACTCACCTTGAGGAAGAGCTCGTGTGTGCAAGGAAGAAGCTAAAGTGAGGTAGAGAACGGCTTGAGCACGGCATCGCTGTACCTCCTGAAGATGTTTGTGTGTTCAAGGCAAACTCCGCGCATGATCGTGCGGAGCGTCCACAGCTGTGTACCTCTTGAGGTCCCAAGGCGCGTGTAGATGTGCATGGTACATCGTCAGTAGTCCGCTGTAGGCTCCACAAGCCCCTGACGAAGGGAGTGAAAGGTACGAATGTGAGCGGTGCGGGTGGCGTGGGTCTCTGTAGCAAGCAGGGATAATGCCAGGTCCCAGCCCCCGCATGGATCAGCGTCGATGCCTGTGCCGGCCTCGCCAAGGGACGAGCGGAAGTTGACGACGGTCTCGCGCGGCATGGCGTAAAGAAGTCCGCGCATCAACCTAGTTGCTGTCAGCACCTGTGCTCGGTCCGTAGTCTGATACGGACTGTGGTAGTAGGGCCACACCCCCTACAAACCTGGAAAAGGATCTCCCAGTAGTCAAAACCGTCCTCGTTGACATACCATGGGAGCGGTGTCTCGAAGTCCTTGGGTTGTGGCAATGTAGAGAGAGCAACCACAGGCTGAGAAGGACGAGTGATGGGGAAGACACCGGGAAGAGGGAAGTCGCTGGGGTGGAGGTCATGCGACGATCGAATCTCGAGAAAACGAGATGTGTGTGGGGGTCGAGAGCTCGTCTCGAGCTGGCGGAGACGCTCTTGAAGCACACGAATCTCACACTCAGGGGAGTCGGCCTCCATGCCTGGCATATCTGGGTCCTCATCCCAAGGATCAAGAGATGGCGGATCGCATCCAACTCTTGTCTCCGGTGCTGGAGCTGACTACAGTGTAGAGGGTGCGACACCGGCAGCTGCCTCAGAGGTCTGTCATGGGGCTGTGGAGTGACTCCAAAGAAGCTCAGTGAGTGTACAGATGGAGTCAGTCTGCTGTAGGTGATGCATCTCGTCCTGCTGGCTCCGCAGGTCCTCAATAGCCTATGAACATGGGCTCATGACCCCTGAGGAGGAAGAAGAGGGATCTAGTATCCTCTTTCCCTTATCACCGGACGGAGCCATGTCATCGCTCATTATGGGCCGAGATGTCAACTTGGTCAGATTACGAAAATGTCGGTGTTTTTTTAGGAGTTGAAACACTGACAACTTTTGACTCTCCGACCACAAATTTGACCAAGGAAAGTGTTGATGTCAGCAGGTGGTTGCGCACATCAGCATGACCTGATGATTTCAGCAAGGAAAATGCTGACGTCAGCTCCCCTCCTTTTTTTGACAACCCTTGCCGGTGTTGCCCCGCTGCCCAGGGGGTGGTTGCTCCGCAACAGCCGCACGGAAGCTGTCAGAAGCTCTAGAGCACCTTCCGCTCGGCTGCTGCTACTGCTGTGCCGGCACCTGTAGCAGCAACCGCACGACTGCTTACGCACCTGTGGCAGCAGCTGCGCACTATTGTTGTGCTACAACGTAGCTGCGCACTGTTATTGCAGCTACTGCGCGTAGCTGCTGTTGCGCGCTGCTGCCGCCACGCGCTGCTTCTCTGCTTATGCTCTGATGTGTTGCTGCTGCTACTACTCTGTATGCTGCTGCTGCTACTTCTCAATGCTTCTACTACTGTACACTGCCGCTGCCCGCCGTCACCGCCACCGTTGCGCAACGCTGCTGCGCGCTGCTCTTGTTGCATACTATCGCTGCTGCGCGTTGCTACTGTCGCGGGTTGCTGCTGTTGCCATAGCCGCCGCCTGCCACGGATGTGGCAGCAGCAGCAACCCGCGGATACCATGAGATGATGCGTGGAAGCTTCCAAGCAACACAGCCGCCAACTAAGCGTCACTGCATGGTGAGACGGTGATGACAGTCACAAGTCATTCACACAACGGCAAGGGTCGAGCTAGGAGACACAAGGCAAAGTGTCAGAATGCTTCAATAGCATTTGCAAAGAGAAACAAAAAATAACAGGTCCATGGCATAAGTACCTGCCACGGCGCACAGCGGGTGTCGCATGCGGCAGCACACGATTTGTCCTAGAACTGGCCCAAAACCATTGTTTTGGGCGTTACTCTGCGCAGACACGTCAGAATGCTACGCCGTCTAAACCTAGACATGCAGAATCACAAGCCGGACGCTACGACTGGTCACATGCATGCATCTGGCATCAAATGGTAGACACACAGTGCAAAAACATGCAAATTGGGCCCACGGCCAGTCTCCCGATAAAAATGCATGAGGTCCCGGGCAGCGTCCAGAACTCTGGAACGGTCGTCGGTCAGCTCCAAGCTGGTGTTACACCACCAGACGACGCATTGGTACCACCAGGGTCCACATCAGGGATCTGCATGAGTATGGGCACGGCCGAGTGGTCACAGTAAACTGTACAGGTTAACAGGAACGTCACAAATCACAACACAAAGCACATCACCCTACTCAGGGTTGTCGCCAAATGGCAGAAACGTCTAGATCACACACCATCCGATGGTACCCACGCACTGCTCAGGTGTAGGGATGGTAGGCATCAGATACCTTCTTTCTAGGTTTCTGTGCTACTAGATGATTATCTCATCCATCATCTTGCAACCATAGATATGTCTTCCATGAGATGTATGTTATAACAATGTCCTATATTTGACAAGCTTTATACAGTCTCATACAATGCAAGACCACGCGGTCTACAAAGTTCACTTGGTTCAATAGAATCATTACATGACTTGTTGACACGTGCAACATGGTGCCGGCACCAACCACCATGTCGCTTTTCAAGCCGAAGGCTCCATAGGGAATTGCTGTTCAGCCAACCCAACTGAGCCATACGTGATAGCCACGTGTGGGCCTGGCCACAAGCAAACTTTCCCTTGGGTTCCCTTGGTTGAAACCCTTTTAGACGATGAGATTGATTTTGATTGACCACTTCCCCGGGCTACCACCTTGGCACAAGCTCCACAAAGAGCATTTTCCCTTCGTGGACGGTTGCACATTGTTTCGACCCAACAAGTGTTTTCTTGGGAACTTGTTGCAAGAATGCTCCTCACCAAAAGGAGGAGGATGCGTTGCTGCAATCCTAAGGCTCAAAACCCACAAAGTTTACCATGAAATTTGTTTTTCATCTCATGGGTTCCTCTTCAGTGTCCAGCATGAAAACACCATGCTCAAGCATGGATGATGTTTTTGCTGTGTCAACATAAGATGAGTAATGCCTCACCAAAGTTGGTGCATGAAGCTTTGTTGTATCTTCAAGTATTAAAGCCACATGTATGGCTTTGTTGTACCTTCACTCACTCTTCTAATTTCCCTATCTGGTTGGTCTGATAGATAAACCTTTTTCTTACACAAAACCAAGGACGTTTTGTTGCTAAAGAGGGAGGAATGTAACATGGCAACCTGATTGTGGTCCATCCTATGACATCAGTAGCACAGGAAATATCATGCAGTATCATGTTGTAAAAACTCTAAGGTGCATGAGGCCAAAATCCTTGTAATTGTAGCGTTGAAAATCAGAATGAGGTTGACGAGTAATCATCGAGCTCTTTCAGCGATTAGGCACGCTAAGTAAGCAACCAATTTTCGTAAGGTGAGGTCACATGGCAGTCTAGAATCTTTGCCCGCCATCCTATTTGCTTTCTAAATATCCTATGATATCCCCTTAAATAATTGCAAAACATCCTATATATACCCAAGTATTTTTAGAAGCTTTGGCATAATGCTACAGTACAAAAATGTGATATTCCACCTACATTGAGTGTACACGTGGTTCCTCTAGATGTTCCTGGTCATCCTTCTCACACGTGTGTATTCATGCTTAAGCGGTTTTCTTGCCACTTTCACTAATGAAAGTAGCTCATGCGCCACATTTCTCCCCTTTTAAGACCAAGCCATCTTGGTTTGATGAATGGATCATGGGTCACGTTGATAGCGACAGTTGAAAAGGAGGTGTTTGGTACTCACACTCCAATGTTACTTGAAGATTGTCTACGGTGTCCCACATTAAGTAATGGAATAGAGTCATTATGACCAGCAATGACTCTACAAGGCCCCTGAAACCTTCTTGATGAATTTCATTAAGTTTTCATGCTTGTCTGATTCCATAGTAGGATAGGCCTAGGATAAGTCCTTGTACAAGATTAGGTTGAGCGAGCATGACACAATGCCATTACACTTTACAAAACGATTCTTCGCACTACTACATATCCTTGAACAACTGGCTTTGTGATGCATCACGATCATGCGTGCCATGACCACGACATGGATTCCATGTTCAATATGCATTTATGAATGTGCAAAGTGGGAATTTTAGATTCAACTCAATTATCCAAAGATATCATGGTACCGGCTGTGTTGTGACTCCATCCTCTTCCTGAAGTGAGGAGATTTATGGATGAGGAATTACAAATGCTCCCTTTGAATCCAAGATGTTAACCACGTTCTGATATAGGTCCACCATGTAGCATAGTCCAGCTTCTCCACATGGTTCGTCTGCATCCCTGGCTTGTGGGTGGATAGACCAGATGGGTTGAGGATCGAAAACCCCCAATCACCGTAGTTTTGGCCTAGGGCCAAGCTTCCCATCTTGTTTGTTACATTGGCATTAGTGCGCCAAGGTCGAAGTCCCTCTTTGGATGCCGAGATGGATCCACTCCTAACCGGTATGAATGTAGGGCAAGTTGGCCTCTCCACATGGCTTGAGTGGAGACCCATGCCTGTGGGTGATTAGATGGGATGGATAGAGGGTTGGAGTGGGCCAAAATTCTTTTCCAACTGGTTACACCTGTCCTATGATGATATGTTGGTCGGTGGGTCGCGCTTTGGCGCTTGTTTTGTGGGATTTTACCCATCGGTTGAGCCGTTGAGGGATACCATTTGTTTCAAGGGCTTTTATCTACCTGTGTATCCTTGAACAAAATCATTTTGCTACAATTGCATCACAGCCACGTCCGATCCTAGTGGCCAAAACCTTCCACTGTCATCAGTATCTACCAAGAACCAACAAGAGGGTGGACAAAATTCGCTCTCCTCTGGTCCAAATTCTGACTCACATAATTCCCACAGGACAGGGATGGGAGTTTGTGTCTCACCCAGTCACGTCGACGCTTACCCATTGGGCTGAGCCATGAACCGTAGACCAACAAACCATTATGCAGTCCTCCATCTGGTAAGTGGGGTACTAGCAAAAAGAAAGCCATTATACCCTTCAGCTGCCATTAGCCCTGAATTCCTAAGTCCATGAAGAACACACCGGCTCAGCAGCATATCCAACTGGCCAAGAAATCGTCGTTGTCATGGTGCCAAGAACCACAATATTTTTCCTGTTTTTTTGTGCTTGCACATGGGCCATGTCATTGCAACTAACTGGGCACAATTTGAATGTGACATGTGTTGCAGGAGCGCACATCAATAGGTGTCCAAATGGCATCGCTAGCAGCGGCGATGGATGCACTGGCACTGCCAGCAACAACAGCCAACCTGCTACTGTTGCCAATAGTAGCAAGGGTTGCACTAACATCACAAGCAGCAGTAGCTGCCTTGCTTGCATTTCCAGAAATGGAAAAGGCTACACCGGAATCAACAGCAGCAACAACCACCCTGCTGGCATTGCCATCAGTGGCAAGGGTTGTGCTTACAACACAAGTAGCAACAGTCACCCTGCTAGTTTTGCCAGCAACAGCAAGGGCTACATTAGTATCACCAACAGCAGCAGCCACTCTGCTCACAATGCCAGCAGAAACGAGGATGACGCTAGCACCACTAGCATCACCATCCACCCTTCTAGCATTGTGAGCAGCAAGAAGGACTGCGCTGGCACCAGGAACAAGAGCAGAGCTCCTGGTAGCATTGTCAGCAGCGGCCAGGAATGCGCTTGCATCACTAGTAGCAATAGCCATGCTATTCGTATTGACAGAAGCAGCAAGGGCTATGCTGGAATCACATGCAATAGTAGGCATCCTACTAGCATTACAAGCAGTAGTGTGGGCTGTGTTGGCACTGCCACTAGCAGCAGCCACTTTGGTTCTGTTGCTAGCAGCGGCAAAGGTCCGTTTTGGCATCACCAGCAGGTCTCTGCCGGCATCGCTGATGGAAATGCTAGCAGAGATTTCATGGAAATGAATTGAAAATTGCCCAAAATGTATACCTTGAACACCATGTGAATCACCACATTACTATTTCCTCTTAAAAACCATTCTCTCATGCCATGTTAAATTTTTGGATGTACATCCTATGTAAATCCTCAGGAGCAGTTTAAATAGACGTGACTGTAACAAAGTTGTAGTTGTTTAAGGTGGTGATTACTGTGCCTATTTTCTTCATTAAGTTGGAGGGGAATGGAACCTAAAAATATAAATAGCGTGTGCTGCATGCATAGCAGAATTGATTATGCCTACTGACCGTGATTAACCAGCATCTGTGGAGTGCAACTCTGTACTATTGAACATTGCGCTAGATCCAGTCAGGGTGGGGCTAGACCTGACTAGGAAGTAGGGACCGCCTTCCATAAGTAACTGCATCAGCATGATCCAGCAGTAGCATACAAGGCATGGAGAGGGGACCACTCGACATTAGTGCATGCATGCACGAGTCATCAATCACATGCAGAACCAGGAGCGGGGACCGCTCTGTGTCAGCACTCACATGCACCACTCATTAGGAGGGCGTTATGGAGGGATGACTTCCTTCGCTAGGAACATTTCTACCTGTATCCGAAAAGATTCTACCAGCTTGGACAGCTATCAACTTGCCAGCAACATGTTACAGAAGGCGGTCAGCTTGGCATTCAACTATATCAGTCATCTCCATTGCTACTTACTGACTATAGTCATCAGCATCCTCCCCTAGTGTCAAACAACGTCTGAGACTAAAAATCTACTGACCATCTCTTTTCAAGATCCAAGTAAGCCCGACAGCTGTCTTCCAGCTGCCTACCAGGGTAGGATGACTCCTTTGACCACGTAAAGGCATGACTACCTCATTGTGGTGGTTCAACTACGTCCAAGACTCAAGCTACCTTAATGGACTTGTCTTGCTCAACTTTCTCCATCTGTGGGCCAGAATTTTTGCCTACGCTTGAGAGTTCATGGTTATTCTAGCTGAGTTGTTTGTTGTATGGTCACTTCTACTTTAGTTGTCTATGAACTACATCCATCAAGTCCCAACATCCTTTCTATCTCAGCCATGCAATCCGGCGCTGTTTCTCTTAAAGTACACCAGTCCAAGGAGCAAGGAGCCTAGCTCTTGTTGTATCCCACAAGCATCAACATGATATCAGATTCAAGCTATAACTGAGAACATCTATATTCTTACTCCTAGCTAGCAGAGTTGTCAGTGGAGCATTGAATTCCAATCATGGACACCATCAGCTATATGGAGATGGAGAATCCAAGATGGAGCACAGAAGAGCGCGTTTCATTCCCTATCAAATAGCCACGTAGTGATGAATTCTGTATAATCCAACCAAATGCAATCAAATAATCCAACCAAATGCAATCGCAAGCAGTGGCCCGGGCCAGCTGATCGAATCAGATCCTGATATTGCGTGTTGCTTTTGCATGAATAAAGGACACCTCAAGAAAGAATGCTTCAAGAGATTACAAGATGGAGAAAGGGAGGATGAAAGGTAACTTCAATGGAAAGAAGCGAGTGGGAGAGAAGAATGAGAGTAGATGCGGAAAGGATAAGAGGCTAATCTTGAGTCCATCAAGAAGGCAATGGAAGAAGGTAAAGGAGAGTAGCTTGATGACGCTATCTTTCTCTTTGTTCTAGCTCTACTAAACTCAGAGCAACAAGCTAGTTCACTCGCCAGATATCTGGTACTTGGACAGCTGTTGTACCTTGTTAATCACGAACCACAAAGCTTGCCTCCACCACTTTGATCCCTCTGAGAGGATTTATGTGACAGTTGCTTGCCAAGCAAGTGCCAGTGTTGGAAAAGGGTATGATGACAGTAACAGATATGACAGAGCACAGGCCAAGTTTGGCAACATATATATGTCACATCACCATTAACCTCTTCTCCCTCGGCCAACTCATGAAGTGAGGAGCACTTGTCACCAGCAGCGGTGTGAACAAAGGGATATCCGGCATGACAGTCACACGCCAAACTCTTGGGATAAACCTTCCACGCTCGACCCCTTGGTGTGTCGGCCAACCCTTGAGATGTCGTTTGACCCTCTCCTACCAGCAAGACCGCTAGGAGGAGAGTTGGACAATGAATGAATTTCTAGACATGATAGATCAATAGAAGAAAATGCACAAAGTCTTTGGGTAAGATTGGCATGCCTAGAACAACCACGAGGTTTCCTTATGTACCAATCCCTATGAGCCAACTGAGAGCTCCTCGGTGCTCCAAAGCTCTCTACTCAGGTGCAATCACAAAACAAATGCATGCATCATGCAGTATGTATTGTGAGATCTCCAACGCAAGAAAGAATACCACACTCCATGGAGAAATGGCTGGGTTATGGTCGTTTGAGTGCTCCACACGTGACTCCCGCTAGCAGCATTACTAGTAGGGATCGGCGACCCAAAGCACCCTTGCCTACAAATGCACCTCCAACTACCATCCTGAAGTGCCCATGGACCCCAATGAACCTTACCTCATTGGTTAAGCATCCATCCAGGGGAGTTTTGGCTGCAATGGGCAAAACATTCGCTCCGTCGTAATTGGGGTCGATTCGTTATGTTTCCTGTTTTCTGGAGGTATTCCTCCCACCTTTTCACGGTCCTATCTTTCTCGTCCCCACACCGAATGACCCAGTTCTTGGGTCAAATACACCCTTTTTCACGTATAATTTCATGCATACATCAAAACATGCATCTGAATTCAGTATGATGATGTAAGCACCGCCTCGACCGGCAACTCGCATAACAAGCGATGAGGATAACACGCACAAAATCCATAATGAAAGAAGTTTCGCACAAGGTCAAGTCCTTCTTCATGGCATGATTGAGGTAGACTTCAGCATACCAAATCAGGATTATACAGATTGCTCATACAAAGCAGAAAATCCACCCCAATTGATAGGTGGGAACATTGTGGTGCAGCACAAGAGGCATGGCCACCTTAGTAACCAGCTAGTGGAACCCATGGTGAAGAAGTGAGAAGTAGAATGACTCAAGGATGTTCGATGTTGTTGAGCACTTGGCTTTTCACCCTTGACGCGAAAGATTCTCAGAGAAAACTATGTTACGACGGGACACGATGTGTTTGTTTATACTGTATAACTCTTATCCTTTCATTTTGATCTTTTTTCCCACAAAGACACCCCATGTTGCTTTGTCAGCAAGCTTCTTAAAGTGTTCCTTTAGGACAAGAAAGAGTGCCAAGCAGCCCAAGGTGCAAAGTATGCCGATGTCTGGCTTGCCATCATTCTATGCTTGCAATGGTGTCATGTCTGAAAGAGACATGTGTGCCAAGCGAGTTGGGACCCAAACTGCTTATCTCAAAGCATAGAACCACCAGGAGTTTTCCAACTGTGTTTCTAGCAGCATGAAACCAAATGTCTCCTAAGTAGTGGAGTTCTCCATTTCAGCAACTACGTTCTGGTACAGGGTGTGCGGTATTGAGAATTAAAGGCCCATGTCGTCAAGCTGCGAAATTAACTCTGTGTTGGTGTACATACCAACATTGCCAGAACAAAGGACTTATAGCTCCTTGTTTTTGTGCATCTCTACCATTTCCATCCACTTGAAGAATTTTGTTGACGCTTCGTCTCTGGTTCACAAAGGGTCGCACAACTCAAAACGTGTCACATCGTCCAAAAATGAGAAAGTAGTGGTTTCCTCCATGCACTATCGTTGAAGGAAGCGCTCCACATATTTCATTGTGGAACGAATTTAATTTTTTCTCAACGTTGCACTTGCTCACATGAGGGAAAACTTGTCATGGCAGCTTAGTTACAAACATTATCCTCAAAGGTGAGCAAACAAGAAGTACCCACATCAAACATATCGCCAAGGAGAAGGCAAGTCTCAATATCTTGCCTCATAAACTGGCTAGTTGAGCGGCAAGGGCTCAGTTATCTCCCTCCCCTGCTTGCTCCTCTAATTTTGCTATCTGAGAAGTGTCGTCAATGGCCTCCATGTACCGCTGACCAGGCCATGTCAGCCATCTGGAATGATGGGAGGATCTTCCCTGGGTACATTAGAACGGCCACTTTCATTAGTTGTCAGGCCTACTAGAGGATGCGCTCCAAGCGATTAGTGCCGTAATGCCTCCCTATTCTACTGGGCATGTGGGGATAGACCTCCTAGTGGGGTCCTCAACTCTTAGAGGCCCTATGGAACACGGCGGCTAATACCACAATGGCTCATTGCATGTGCTCCCCACTGCGACGGACTATCTCTATTGCTGCTTGCACTGCTCAAAATTCACCTTCAGCAACTCACACCATAGCCTTCCAAGCTGAGTGGAGCTCTCGGTCCAACTCGAGGGCGACGGGTTGCATGGTGGAGCTTTGCAGCAAAATGTGCCACGCAAGGTCGGATGTAGTCCGTACTCTTGCCACCAAGAAGAGGTAGGCCTCCCAGGCCAGCCTCCTCCCAACAACGGCTGCAAATGGGTCGTGTCATCTCGAGACCCCGCCTTCTCCCCGTGGCGTCTGCTCTACCAGACAGCAGAGTGGCTGGCTGTCATGATGTGTTGGAATGATGCTCCTCACCATGGCAGGAGTGACTCCAAAAAGGAACACCAAAAAGACAAGCCTTAGTGGCTTAGTGGTTAATGGTGTCCACCTCTAGAGGCAGGGGCCCGGGTTCAAGTCCCACAAGATGAAATTCTGCCCTGCCTCAAGGGGGGTGGAAAATAGATGCCAGGAAGCTAGCTCAACCTCTAGAGTTCCTCTTTAAGTTTCTAGAAGGCCAGGTGAGGGTCCAGGAAGGTGGCACACCTTCTAGAAGGGGTGACTTGTCCTACAAGGCATCTAGAGGTGTCTTGGTCTTCTGGACACCTTCCCTCCTACTAGAAGCAAGCTGAGGAATCTAGGAAGGGGCAGAAGCTTCTAGAGGAGGGAAGGGATGCCTTCCTAGGTGGGAAAAGGACAGCCTACCAAGGAGCACTCTAGAAGCCATAGAATCTGCTAGGAAGCTCCAAATCTGGCATGCTTTGGTGTTCTGGAAAGCTTAGATCAGTGGCTATAAAATGCCACTGCTTGTGAGCCTTGATCAAGTGTTAATT
>SZWC01012424.1:35676-50576 GCA_023375785.1 Penium margaritaceum | reverse complement strand
AGAGAGAGAGAGAGAGAGAGAGAGAGAGAGAGAGAGGGCCAGCAAGCGAGAGAGAGATAGCTCAAAGCCCATAGAACAACAAACACGGCCAAGTGGTCACAGTAAGCTGTACAAATGGACGGAAACAACTCACATCACAACACTCAACCATGACCCGATGGCATGCATGTCTATACAAGTGTAGAACTGATACAGGTGCACAACAGGATACTCAAAAGTCGATGCTTACACACCCCTCTCTCAGCCACTCTCAGGCAAGGGGCATAGCCCGATAGAAGTCAGCCCGCTGCATGTCCGTGCCAGCCCAAATGGCCACCATGAACTTTCCACGCGCAAGTGCCTTGGTCAAGAAGTCAGCCCGCTGCATGTCCGTGCCAGCCCAGATGACGGAGATCACCTGTCGCTCCACAAGATCACGCACAAAGTGATGCTCAACAGCAATGTGCTATGTGCATGAAACACACCAGAGTTCTCTACAGTGGCAAGAGCACTCTGGTTGTCACAGCCCAGAACGATGCAAGGCACAGACTGACGTAACTCATGAAACAGACGCTGCAGCCACATCGCCTCAGCAGCACCAGCTCTCAGAGCAACATACTCGGCCTCTGATCAGCTACGTGCGATACAACCCTACTTGCCACTGTGCCACGACACAGCAGTGCCACCAAGCAAGAACACGTAGGCTGTCTGACTACGCCCATCAGGATTCCACGCCCAGTCACTGTCTGTGTAGCCGTCCACTACCATCGAATACTACCATCGAAAGTAGAGTCCGAGGTATGGTGTGGACACCACGAACCGCACCACTCGCATCGCCGCATGAAGGGTTCTCGTCTGAGGACACTATGAAAATTGTCGAAGGAGGTTGACGTCAAACGACACTGTGAAAACTGTCCAAGGAGGTTGACGGCAAACGCAATGTCCGGGTCGTGTGGTAGTGGCGAAGTATATCAAAGAGGCAATCAGGCACAAGTATAGGGTCACGTCCACTGTCTCCCCCAGGTCTGCGGGATCATCCACCTTCAAAGCATCCTGCCCGACAGGTGTGATGGGGGTGGAGGCTGTAAGAACTGCACCCAGGAGATAAGCAAACCTCTCCCCCAAAATGAGAGCGTAACGTGCATAATGCAACAAGAGTGTCTGTCGGTGACGATCACGCACGATCTCCATCCCGAGGAACACAGCTGCGGGACCAAGGTCCTTCCTCTTGTAGGTAGCCTGGAGAACTGTCTTGGCCTCCTTCACGGCCTCCATACAAGGTGACCCAATCAGGAGGTAGTCCACGAAGACCATGATGGTGGTCAAGCTCTCAGCTGTCTGTCTGAGAAAGAGGGACGGGTCAGCGTCAATCTGTACGTAACCGGCACGTGTCAGTGTGCCTGTGATCTCCAAGTTCCAGTACCTGGGTGACTGTTTCAGGCCGTACAAGCCCTTCCGCAAGCGCCAGACCTTGTCACCGACCTCGAATCTAGGTGGTTGGACCACGTAGATCTCCTCCTCTAAGGTGTCATGGAGGAATGCGTTGTTCACGTCTATCTGGTGTAGCTCCCAGTCGTGGTGAGTAATAACCTTGAATAGAGCACGAGCGGTAGTCATGCGGGCAACGGGTGCAAAGGTGTTAGTAAAATCTACTCCCTCAACCTGCAAAAACCCCTTCGCCGTCAAGCGAGCCTTGTAGCGATCAAGTGTGCCATTAGGCTTCACCTTGCGAAAGACCCTCTTGGCCTGTACAGCCTTCCGCCCAAGCAGGACGTCGACAAGCTCATAGACACCGTGCTCACGGATGGCTCTCAGTTCATCCTCACAAGTAGCACGCCACAGGTCTGCATCGTGAGCAGAGAGTGCCTCCTTCAACGTGCCTTGATCAAGCGTCGTTGAGGGAGTGCTCCGGGTGGCTAAGACACGCCTCCGCACTCAGTCTGACCATGACAAGGTCGGCTGCGGCATCGCAAGCGACCAAGAACTCTTGAGAGACCAACTCGTGGCCGACAGGACATGCTGGGTGCACCTTAATGTAGTCTGCCTGGACACTCAAGCCAAGGGCCTTCGTGCCAGGCTCGCCACACTGAACACTATGAGTCGGGCGCCTGGGCGCTGAGTCAGCAGTCCTCTAAGCCGTAGAGGCCAATGGTCGAAGACGACCATCGGGCTCACGGGAGTAGCCCGATGCGACGCTCACCTAAGGCTGTGGGGAAGGCTGCTAAGCCAGAGTTGTAGGGGACATGGGTGCATGAACGAGAGGGGCTGTGACAGAGGGGGCTGATACAGGCACGGCATCAGGTGTGCCAGAGGGGACTGACGCGCGTACGGTATCAGGTGTGGCAGAGGAGACTGACACCGATACGAGATCGGGTGTGCCGGAGGGGTCTGACACCGGCACGGGATCACCTGTGACAAAGGGGACCGACACTGGCACGAGATCTGATGCGCCAGAGGGATCTGACATCGGCACGAGATCAGGCGTGCCAGAGGGAACTGATGAGGCTACTGGACCCACAGCCACAATGGCCGAATCGTCAGTAGCCGGAGACCAGACCACAGGTGAGGAGGCCCGGATGGACCAATCCCCGGGACTAGACTCTCCCATCCGCCGGGAGGCGACACAACTAGGGACGTGGTCTGCGGCCCGCGACAGAAAGCTGGACAAGTCACGGTAGGTGAGAGCGTCAAAGAAGAGAGCATCTCGAGACTCAACAATGCGATGGTGAACAAGGTCCCAAAAGCGCCAGGCCTTTAACCGCGGGGAGATGCCGAGGAAGGTACGCATGTGTCCCCGAGGTGAGACCTTGGATCCCTGCTGGTCCTTCGTGTACCAAACACAGGCGAGGGACTCCCAAATGCGGGCGAGACGGAGATCAGCACGATGGCCGAACCACAAATCGTACGGCGTGACATGGTCTGGAAGTGGACCATGCGGCAAGTTGTTCCAGACCCACGTCATGTCGAAAAAGCCCTTAAAGGCAAAGGACTCCCGTAGACCGTACTTAGACACCATAGCGCGAACTGCATCCTCTATGGTGCGGTTCCAACGGTCAGACACACCGTTCTGCTGTGGTGTAGTAGGGGCGGAAAGCTAGTGGAAGATACCGTGCTTGGCAAAGTACGCATCCATCTCACCTCAGAACCCGCCACCACGATCTGAGCAAAACATTTGTAGGGTGTGACGAGACTATCGCTCACCTATCATAAGCCACAGGCGGATTGCCAATGCGTCATCGCTTTTGTGGCGGAGGCCGTAGATCCACCACATCCGGATGAAGTCATTAGTCAGGGTGAGAACATATCGACCCCGATCTGACAGGGACTCGTCTGGGAGAGGACCGAGAAGGTCCGAGTGGACCAACTCTAGTAGGTGCAATGCCCGGTAGGAGGAGTAAGGGTAAGAGCAACGATGCATCTTACCCTGGGCGCAAAAAAGACAGTGGGTCTTGGGTAGTTTTTCAAAAGAAGCCGTGTCAAGACCGAGGGCTGGCTGAGTTCGAATCAGCTTGGACACAGTGTCTGAGCTCACATGGCAGAGGTGACGATGTAACAAGCGTTGGTGCTCAGGAGAGAGAACAGCAATGACAAACACACGCGTAAAGGAGAGAGGGGAAGAAGAAACAGAGGGAATGCAACAAGACACATGATACAGGTCATCAACAACATAGACACAAAGCACGATGGCGCGTGTGTCAAGAGTAGTCACTGTGGCAGAATCAGCAGAGTGGTCAACAGTGAGACCCATCTTGGTGCATGCACAAACAGAGAGCAGGCTGAGCTCAAGAGAAGGGACGAAGAGCACATCAGAAATGTACAAGGGCCCAGACGAACCATCAAACCGCACAACCCCAACTCCCTGCATAAGCAACGGCTGACCAGACCCTGTGCGAACAGACCAAACAAACACAGCGAGACCGAGCACAATGAAGTCACTACGACGACAAGTCATGTGATGGGTGGCCTCAGAGTCAATAATCCAGGTGTCACTCGGCTCACGACCGGTCGTCAACACTAAGCAACATGCCACAGAATACTCTGCCTCCGCTAGACGCTCAGCAAGGGACTCAAGACAATGACGAACAACACAGATTTGTGTCTCGTCAACCCAGTCGGTCCTGTGAGGTCCATCCTCATCGCAAGCCAACATAGTTGCACCACAAGTATCATTACAGGCAACAGACGCAGAAAGACAAGCTGTGTCGAGATCACTCGGCTGTGACAACACACTCGCACCTCCCTAAGTACGAAGCGTCAGCAGCTAATGCAGCTTCACGATCGTGCAATCTCGAGGATCCACATCACTGCTGCCGCCTAGTGAAACGGATGTGTTTGTTGCACTCGTGGTTGCGGCGCGCCCAGTCCGTGTGTCACTCGAAAAAATCCACTGTGCGTGTGCCGTCTAAAGGCCGCGCATGATCCGAGTCCAGTCAAGGGGGCTGCTCACACTCTATGTAGCGGTGAGCGTCTCCACAGTTGTAGCAGTGCACAGAAGATCTTGTGCCACTACTCGCCGACTGTTCCTCCTGCTGTCCCTTCTCGCGTTGCTTCTTCCCCTTCTTCCCCTGTGTGGCCGCTGTAGCTCCCTGAGTGTGGCCGCTCAGGGTAGATGAGGAGGACTAAGCGGTGGAGGTGGGACTGGTGGGCTGGGACAGAGGCGTAGAAGGGGTCGCAGTCACTACTGCAACAAGTTGACTCTGTTGATGGGTGATGGTTGTCTTATGTAGCGTGGCAGTGCCACGCCGACCGGACGAAGGAGCCACGTGGCTCAAGCGGGGTCATCTGGGACTGGGCGGTGAGACGGGATGGCTTGAGGGTCGGAGACCCTCAAGCACCGCGGTTTTGGCCCAGTCGGCCAAGGATTCCGTCCAATCCGCTACATTGGTATCATAGCCCCAGGGTTTGAATCTCTCGTCGGGATTACTGGAGATGCCGAGGCGGCTCTCACTCTTAGTAGGGGGTGTGTAGCGTGGCAGTGCCACGCCGACCGGTCGAAGGAGCCTCGTGGCTCCAGCGGGGTCACCTGGGATTGACGGTGAGACGGGATGGCTTGAGGGTCGGAGACCCTCAAGCACCGCGGTTTTGGCCTAGTCGGCCAAGGATTCTGTCCAATCCGCAACATCTTATGAGCCGATGTGGCCTGGACCAAATAACAATGGGCCTCAGGAAGCATCTATAATGACTCTGACAACTCAGAAAGAGCCACACGATGGAAGCGCATAAAGAGCTTTACGTCGTCAAAATGCGCCCCCATCATAATGGTGTCAAGTGCCCACAACTCCATCCCGCCACTGGTCCTACGGTGCATGTAATGGCGGATTGCGCGCCTCTGGTAGTCAGCAATTGGAAATAGTTTTTAGGGCATGCAGGCCCATGCAAGAACAAACATGAGCTCTGTGTGTGAGTGCGATGCAAGATGGCAAGAATTTGGCTAAGTCTGGAATGCTGAATATAAAGAACAAGGAGAGTTTACAAATGAGCCCCTAGCGGGCTTATATAGGGGTGCCGGCAGCTAACCGCACCGGGCCCCGTCACCCCGGCTGAACCGAAATGACTCAACAGGGAGAACACACTGCATACACCACGAGAGCAACAAAGGTGGTCTCCTCGAGGCACCGGAACAGCTCGCCGAGTGCCCGGGTCTTGACCACCGAGAAAATGTGAGCAGTGTCAAAACATCTCGGAATTAACGTCCAGACATCACAGACGGCTTTCCGAACGTCGGAAGCCCCACAACAGCCATCGGGTCTCCTCGTCGCACCGGTACAGTCAACCGGGTGCGTGGGTCTGAACCCACCGAGAAAACTCTCCTGCCTCCTGACAAGCCCACATGGCTGTCGGAACGCATCGACCGCGTCTTGTCAGCGCTGTCGTAGGTGCTGGAGAAGTCTCGGTGCAGTCCGGAGGCCCGTCGTGTCGTCACGCCCTCCTCTGCCATACACCCCGAATGTGGGTATATCAGTAAACTAGTCGTGACGGGTGGAAGCCACACAAACCAACACTCCCCCTGGCTGACATAGTCGTCCACGCCAGAACGAATGAACGAAGGCATGGAACAACAATGTATGGCAAGCCATAAGATGCATGAGTCAACTCACACAGACATACACACACACACTCATCTGCTATCCATCTAGGGTCTCCTTGGACACTGGCACAGCCCACCAAGTATCTGGGTCTCGACCATGAGAGGAGGGATGCACACGTGCACAAACCATTATAATGCCTATCACACACATGTCAAGCAACAAGATGGTCTCCTCGTGACACTGGCGGTACGAGGGCCCGGGTCTCGACCACTACGAGCAATCCATCACAATAGTATCATCATCCAAACACAGGATCATGGGAGGATCTCCTCGTAACACGAGTGCAATGTACCACGTGTTCGAGTCTCGACCAACAGCTCGCATGCACATGCCACACACACTTTAGCCATACACAAGACACACGATCACATGGTCTCCTCGTGACACTGGTATAACGCACCAAGTGTCCGGGTCTCGACCAACAGGGTGCTGCCATGTACATGCAGCTGTGCAGGCACGCAGCATGAGCCACATGCGGGATGCTGTAGATGCTCACAACAGAGCATGGACCTCCCCATGCATCTCCCATGACGTCGCGTCAGGTCGAGGTCCACACAACACTCCCCCTGTGTAGATGAACCTTGGAGCGATGTGCTCGATGGAGATGCTGATGTATCTGAACAGATCCTGGGCGATGAGTCATGTGGTGTGTCCAACATGCAGAGATAGCTCCTCCTGTCTCGTGCGAGTCGACTCCCTCCCTCAAAGACAAAGTGGTGTCTCCTACTACGACTCCTCACGTGAATTTGCATCGCGTAGGGTATGCCCGTCCTCGCGTGACTACCAAGGGTCCCAACTCACAGTCTCTCCTGCCTTTGCACTGCCGTGATGCATCTGTGTACGCCGGAGGATCGGGAATGGACGAGCAGCATGCGTGCGTGGATGAAGTTGCGGAGCTGGCCTCGGAGGCCGGATAGAGCACCCTGAGGCACAGGGGTGTACCGCTGGAGGAGGAGAGCTGGAACAACGAACCGGATCACCACTCGCGGATGAAGATGAAGATGGGGTAAGTGAGTCGGGTGGATGAAGGTGCGTGACGGCAGCAGAAGAAGGAGGAGCGATGATGGGGTTGACAGGAGCGAGGATGGCGGAAGCCGAAGGCACGCTCACCTCTCCTCTGACAGTTTCTCCAACGGACGTCATACTTGGAGCGCGTACAAGATGCTCCCCAAGCATAGGTGTGCCAGATNGCGTGCGTGGATGAAGTGGCGGAGCTGGCCTCGGAGGCCGGATAGAGCACCCTGAGGCACAGGGGTGTACCGCTGGAGGAGGAGAGCTGGAACAACGAACCGGATCACCACTCGCGGATGAAGATGAAGATGGGGTAAGTGAGTCGGGTGGATGAAGGTGCGTGACGGCAGCAGAAGAAGGAGGAGCGATGATGGGGTTGACAGGAGCGAGGATGGCGGAAGCCGAAGGCACGCTCACCTCTCCTCTGACAGTGTCTCCAACGAACGTCATACTCGGAGCGCGTACAAGATGCTCCCCAAGCATAGGTGTGCCATATGTTGCTGGCGTAGGGGTCGTGCCCATAGTACTGATGCTGCCATCCTCTGAGAATCGCCTACGCGCTGCCATCATCTCTCGCTGCAGCATCAGTACACGCTCCTGCAGGTCGGCGTAATCTGCCTCGGACATGTCGAGGTGGCCGATGTCGACCAGGTGTAGAATAAACTCTGCCTCACTGGATGCTGCACATGCAGACTGCACAACTCGTGATTACAACGCCATGTGCATCTCTGATGCTGGAGATGATGGAACTGGTGCTGCTGCATCTTCTTGGGGGTCAACCAAGCTCGCAATGTGCCAAGACGCTGGAACATCGGATGCAGCTGCAGGTATCATATCCACATCACAGCTCGTGTCTGTCATGCGAGGAGTGAGCGGTCGCATGCTGAGAGAGAAGGAGAAGGAGGAGCCGTCAGAGTTCGTAGAGCATATGGAAACGTCGTCCGTGTAGGTACTGCCACTTTCAGCATCCATGTGATCAGAAAGGTCACTAGCAGGTGAACACGAAGGTGCACAACTCAGCTCCTGCTGACGAGGTGACTCCATCTGCATGTAGGGATCTGCACCACTGTCGTCAACTGTCGCCGTAGTGAAAACAGGTGTGCAGGGCTCTGGCTCAACAATGCCCGTCAAGGCAACGAGCAAGCGCAGCTGGCGCTCACGCACTGTCTCGCCGGGAAGACTGGTCGCTGCCACCTGCTCGATGATAGAGTGAGGACCATCATCTGACTCCAGCATGTATGTCGCTGCTCCGTGTGTACGGGAACCCGGAGGTTGTGGGAACCTGAACGACACCTCACGCTGAAGCTGGTCCACAAGTAGCGCAGATGAGGCGGTGGAGCCTGCTGTGCCTGCTGCAGCATATGACCCAACGACATCTCTGAGAACTGCTGCTCTCAAGAACGCCTCAACCTCCAATAGACCGGCTGGTCGACTCTGCTCGTGTACTGCGACCACTGTCGGGCAAGTATGAGTCCCGTGCGCCAACGCCCCCGGAAATCCGTGTGGGGTATCCCGATCCGCGCGGGACTCATGTGCCACCGCCAGACCGCTATCGGTCGGAGTCACAAGTGGCACCGCCAAGGCACATGAGACCTGCACTCCTCGTGATGCAACCTGCTGCTGCAGAACGTCCGGCTCCTGTCCCAGCGTGGATTTCAACCTCGATGACACGCATATCTCCTGCACTGGAACCTCCGCCGGACTCGTGTGAGCCTCCTGTACAAACTCCGCGAAAACTCCCAAAGATGCATCCCGATCCATACCGGACCCGTGTGCCACCGCCGGGCCGCCACCGGTAGGAGCCGCGAGTGGCACCGCCTAGGGACGCCAGGCCTGGATACCTCCTGACGCAAGCTGCTGCTGTAAAAGATCTGGATCCAGCGCGGACGTGGAAGTCGAGCTCGATGATACGCAAGTCTGCACCATTACCTCCATGTCGGGATCAGACTCACTCCCCCTCGACCCAACTGCGGATCCTATCGCTACTGGCGCATCACGCAATGCGCGGTAACCACACTCCCCCTCGATAGGTACAGCAATGGAGGCCGAGGAGGTGGAGGATATATCAACACCGGCGTGAGCACGCCGTGCAGAGCGCTGACGACGACGTCGTAGAGTCACTCGACTAGAACGACTGCTGGAAGACAAGTCATCGTGGGGTGGCGGCGTGGTCACAACAGAGTGGAGGATCGAAAGGATGGTGTCAGCCTGGGACTGGCTGGCAGGTGAAGCTGAAGGGACACCATCGGATGAAGAAGGAGGAGATGATGGAGGAGATGTGGTCGAAGAGGCCGTCGAGAAACGAATAGCAGAAGCACGCTCAGTGACAAGGAGGTCACAAAGCCGCTGCACCGTCTGCCGTAGGCCGCGGATCTCGACGAATATGCTCGCCAGAGGTCCAGCTAGGGGATCTACCAACACCGGTAGATCCGTATGCTGTGGAGGACGTAGGCTCGGACGAGGCTGTAGCCAAAGTGGATGCCAGCCGGGAGGGCGCGTCCAACAGTGACGCCAACCATGACGTCCATCACCACAGTAGTAGCAGGCGAATGCACAAGGCGCCTGCTCACACGTCCGCGCACTCATCTCATGCGCTGGACGATGGATAGGTGCCGAGGGCACCTACTCCCGGTGGTAAACACCAAGCCACGGGAGAGAATGAGGTCCGCAGGTACTATCACTCCTGGAGGTCACGGCGTCCGGGTCAGCAAACGTGACCAGACAGGAAGAGCTGCACTACCACAGCACACCCGGAGACGAGAGTCTGACTAGCTGCGGCGACTAATGCTGTTGCCACGAATTTAGCAAAGAATGCTCCAAGACGAGAAGGGGTGGCGGCTGCAGGTGTGGCTCCTACTCCAAGTGGTAGACGACCCAGCTCTCGGAGACGGTAAGACTCAAATCTGCCGGCGATCCTACGGGGTGAAGTGCACGCACTAATCCACGGGCCCCAAGGAGACGCCGGTCCACGACACGTCTCGAAGCGGAAATCATCGCCGACAGCACAATCCGTTGCCGGTGTAGAGGGTGAAACTGTAAGCGCTGCTACAACCGCCGTTGATGCTGCAGTGGTTGCTGCAAGTGCAGCTGTCGGTGAGATGACGGGCTACTCGATGGTACCGTATGTTTGGTTGAAATCGTCTTTTCCTCCTCCCCTTTTTTTTTGTTATATTCTCCTTTCGCGCCCTCACCCTCCCATTTTTTTCAATTGCTTTTTCTCCCCTTTTTTTTGTTCACTCTCTTTCCGGAATACCCCTTTTTGGAGTGTTATTACTCCCCCCCCTTTTTCTCGATTGTCCAGATGGTGGGTGAATGGATAAAATAAGGTGAGGAAAGAAGGGGGAGGGGGGGAGGTGTCCGGCTTGTCCGGCCCTCCTCCCGTGGACGCTCGCTCGCTCGCTCGCTCGCTCGCTCAGCGAGCGAGTAAGCGAGTGGGTGTGGGGGGAGGAGGGAGCGAGGGGGGGGTCCCGTCCGCCCCTCTGACTCGGCCCCTCCATCGGTCGGCCGACGGGGCCGACGGGGCCGAGGGGGACCCGCGAGGCCGACGGGCCCCTCCGAAGGACCCCTCGGAGGGTCTCGGTGGGGCCTTCCGAGGGCCCCCTTGAGAAAGGGAGAAAGGAGGGAGAGGGAGGGTGCGGATGGGGTCAACAGGCCCCCTCAGAGCCCCCCCCCCCCTCAGAGGAGGGCTGCGAGGCCTTCCTCACAGCTGCAAAAGCAGATGCAGCAGCAGGTGCAGCTGCTGCGGATGCTGCTGCTGCTGTTGCTTCAGCTGCTGCTGCTGCTGCTGCTGCTACTGCTGCTGCTCTGCGCAGCAGGTGCTGCTGCTACTTACTGCTGCTGATCTGCTGCTGCCTTGTCTTTTTTTTTCTTCTTTTGCTCTGCACGCCGTTGCACGCTGCTGCTGCTGCTGCTGCTGCTACTGCTGCTGCTGCGGCTGCTGCTGCTATTGCTGCTGCTGCGGCTGCTGCTGCTGCTGCTAAAGCTGCTACGGTTGCTGCTGCTTCTTCTGCTACTACTGCGTCGCTGCTTGCTGCTGCACGCTGCTGCTTCTCCTCGCTGCTGCTGCTCGCTACAGCCACGGCTGCAAGCTAGTGCTGCATCACTTCTGATCGTGCACGCTGCTACTGCCAACGCGTGCTACTGCTGTTACTGCTGCTGCTGCTACTGCTGCTGCTATGTGCGGCTCACCGCCCCTATGGCGTTCACGTGTAGTCGTTTTGCGCTCCCTCACGCTGCTGCCGGCGTGGCGCCACGTGGCGCGTTCTCTTTGCGTTGCGCCCACTGCTACTGCTTCTGCTGCTCACACGCCCCCTTGTGCTCTGTGTAGGTAGGCGTAGTTGCTAGGCTAGCAAGAAAGCAGGTGACGAGCAACAACGTACGCCATGGATCGGGGAACGCTCACGACTTAGAAAATGTAGTAACAAGTCACAGCTTAACAAGCGAGTCAGTGTGAGCGAGGTGGTGAGAGCCAGTTGACCGGGCCACCCACGCGAGACAATCGTCGTGGGGCCCGGACGCCACCCAAGGATCGAACCCGACCCTGGAGCGAACGGGCTCCAGGCGGTTTCTCACACGCCGGCACAAGCCAGACGTGTGGTCCCGAGGGATCAGCAACCCGGTTCACCACTCTAGGAACATGCAAGCATACTATCAACTAACAAGCATGCATTCCCACAAGTTGTATCCCCTTTTAGTATATGATTGTATTACTAAACTAAGGCATGTGACAAGACTGGTGCTGAAGCCACCACGTGGCAGCTTGAGGGAGGCACATCCTCTGTGTTCTTCATGCTGCACCACAGTCTTGCACCAGGGAGCCTTAATCCAGATCAATCACCTGCAGTGGTGAGGTGTGTGCATGAATGGAGACAAGAGGGCACTTGCGCGTGTTTGTGACAATAACCAACACTCCCCCATGACCCACAGGCGAACATGCCTCACACACACAAAACATGGAACGAGGTGAACAGCACAGGGATCACATCAACCGACGGCGTCACGAGAGCGCAGCAAGCCAACAGNTGTGTGCATGAATGGAGACAAGAGGGCACTTGCGCGTGTTTGTGACAATAACCAACACTCCCCCATGACCCACAGGCGAACAGGCCTCACACACACGAAAACATGGAACGAGGTGAACAACACAGGGATCACATCAACCGGCGGCATCACGAGAGCGCAGCAAGCCAACAGCATGCACGGCCGCTTTGAACATTCCACTGCTGAGCGCTTTGGTGAGAAAGTCTGCACGCTGTTGACGAGTGTCGACCCAGACGACCTGAACTTCACCAGCAGCAATGCGCTCGCGTACAAAGTGATGCTCAATGTTGATGTGCTTAGTGCGAGAGTGATGCATGCCATCGTGCTCAGCGATTGCCTTCGCACTCTGGTTGTCACAGCGCAGGGTGATGCAATGAATGGGAACACGCAACTGCTGCAACAAGCGGGACAGCCAAACACTCTCACACGTACCTGCACCCAGTGCCACATACTCTGCCTCACTGGAGCTCCTAGCAACACAACCCTGTTTTCCACTCTTCCAGGAGACTGCAGTCCCCCCGACGAGGAAGATATATCCAGTGCGGCTGCGAGCATCTGTGTCATGTGCCCAGTCGCTGTCTGTGTAGCCGTCAACGACTACAGAGGGCTGAGCACAGTAGCAGAGTCCTACGCGTGCCGTGGACAACGCGTAGCGGACGATGCGCAGTGCGGCCTCGAGATGGTTCTGCCGAGGCTGTTGTGAGAACTGGGCAAGGAAGTTGACCGCGAAGGCCACATCTGCCCTAGTGGTGGTGGCGAGATACATGAGGGAGCCGACAACACTAAGGTAGTCGGTGACGTCGACAGGCTCTCCCAGCTGTGTTGGGTCCAATGACTTCAGCAGGCGCTGACCTGCTGGAGTCATTGGTGTGGACGCGGTGGGAACGTCTGCGAGCAGAGGAGCAAAACGCTCCCCCAGCGTGCGTATGTACGCGGCCTGGTGCACGTGTAGGGTGCGACGCTGATGATCACGCTCAAGCTCCATCCCCAAAAACACCTGTGCAGGACCTAGGTCCTTCATCTTGTACACAGACTGCAGCAGGTCTTTCACTGACTGGACAGCTGCCGGGCTGGGTGAGGCAATGAGCAGGTCATCAACATAGACCAACACTGCCACAAACGGCTCTGAGGGGGCACTCAAGAAGAGCGCTGGATCGACCGTGCTGCGATGGTAACCTCCCCGCTCGAGAGTCGAGGAGATCTCCATGTTCCAGCATCGCGGAGACTGCTTGAGCCCGTAGAGGGCTTTACGCAGTCTCCAGACCTTGCTTGTGCCATCGGTGAAGCCAGGGGGCTGGATCATGTAGATCTCTTCATCGAGCTTCCCGTGCAAGAAGGCGTTGTTGACATCCATCTGCTCCAGTTCCAAGTCGTGCTGGGCGACGAGACTTAAGAGTGCTCGAGCCGTGGTGAATCTCCCGACCGGTGCAAAGGTCTCATCAAAGTCAACGCCGGGGATCTGGGAGAACCCCTTTGCTGTGAGACGTGCTTTGTACCGGTCGACAGTTCCATCGGGCTTCAGCTTGCGCCGAAGGACCCATCGGGCGGAGACTGCCTTGCGACCTGCAGGCAGATCCACTAGCTCAAAGACTCCATGATCTTGGAGGGTTGTGAGCTCCTCCTGCATGGCCTTCTCCCAGAGGTCAGCGTCTGCTGCCTCACGAGCCTGCCGGACAGTAGTGGGCTTAGGAGGGAGAGTGGGGAGGCCAGCGGCCGCAAAACATGCGGCGACATAACCAGCGACAGAAGACTCAAGAGCACTATGAAACTCGTGGGCTACAAGAGCATAGCCAACTGCAGAGTTTGGGTGTACAACACTCACAGATAGGCCCAGTGCATCAAGGCCGGTAGGGCGCGCTGACGGACCAGCTGTGGAGGGTGTGGCTCTCGAGCGAGTGACTCGCTGAGAGGCAGTGGATGAGCCTGTCGGGAGAGGCTCAGTAGGCGCCCTAGAAGAGGAGGGCTGAGAGGAGGGAAGAGCACAAAGTCTCCCCCCACGAGTATAAGGCTCTGGGCAAGGGGGCCGAACCTGAGGCTCATGGCCTGCAGTGGTGTCAAGCACCGGAGAAACTGCAGGACCAGGGGATGAGATGGAAGTGGAACGAGCAGTGGACTGTGCGGGAGTGGGTGCCGAGTGTGAGGACTCGGGAATGGCGGTAGACGGCAAGGACACAGGACTGCCGGCTGAGGACCGGGGTGACTCGGACTCCGGGGAGGGCACTGAGGTCCCTGACCTGGAGGAGACTGAGTCCTCGTCACTGTCCGTAGGAGTGACAACAGGGGACGCTGTCTGAGGAGAAGACGTGGACGCACGGAGATCGGAGGCTTGAATAGACCCACCCCCCCCAAGCCCACGAAGCGAGGAGAGAGACGACAGAGGAGGGACATGGGAAAGGTCATGGGGAAAGACATCCTCAAGAAGAGGGCGTCACGCGACTGGATGACACGGGAGCGGTCGGGGTCCCAGAAACGCCATGCCTTAGACATGGCAGAGACGCCAAGAAACGTGCAGAGGCGTGCACGAGGACTCAGTTTGCCATCACAAGAGTCCTCTGGCAACCAGACAGCAGCCACACAGCCCCAGACACGAGCCAGACGGAGGTCAGCACGGCGGCCATACCAGCGCTCAAAGGGGGTGATGTGGCGAGGAAGGGGACCGTGGGGGACACGGTTCCATACCCAGGTCATGTAGCACATGGCCTCAAAGGAAACGACGGAAGAGAGGGAGGACTCGCTGAGGAGAGTACGAACTCCATCAGCGAGGGTGCGATTCCAGCGTTC
>SZWC01012423.1:52793-84159 GCA_023375785.1 Penium margaritaceum | reverse complement strand
TTAGGAAAAGCCGTTTCCCATGTTTTACGGTGAGGGAAAATGTACATTGGCGGTAATAGGTGAAAGATGATAATTTTGTTGACTATCGAAGAAGGTCTCTTATGCATGTCTCATGTGTCCTGAAGTTGGTTCGGCAGCACAGGTCACGATGAAGAAGAATGGGAAAATGGACAAATAACGTGTTTCCTACTTCGTCGTTTTCTCAAGAATAATATTTTCTAGTCACAACTCTCAAAAGTGGTAAAAACCGATGGTAAAAAAGCACGAAAGTCCCCAAATGTCATAATCCAACTTCAGTATCATTCTTTTTTGGTGTACAAATAATGAAAATGTACATTAGAGAATTATGTTTTCTTTTTTGTTGTGAAAATGCCAATCTAAAAGGTATTGTATGTAAGTAAAGCCTTTGACGATAATTGAGGACTTTGCAACAATGTAATATCTTCATTTAAGTTGCATAATAAATTTTTTCGACAGGCATTTACCTTTTGTGTACGATTTTTATTTTTTTTGGTGAAGAAAACTGTGTGAAATGACATTTATCTAGCATCTTGTATTCGGGGACGTCAGGAATCCTGTATTGTTTTTTGGTATTCCGCACAAAAAATTGAGAAATTCTCCCATTGGTCAGTTCTTGGCCACGAACCGATTACAATGGGTTACTATGTAACCCAAAAAAGGAGAAGGAGGACAGGGGGTCCTCGAGTGGGGCAGTTGAGTAAGGCCCGGGAAGGGGTATCCCACTCGCGCCGAGGTCGGTGAGCTTTTTTTTGTTTCTTTTTTAATTATTTTGCCTTTTAGTGTGGCTTAAGGCCACTACTGTTGTCTGACGACGGGAACCGTTGTAGTAGCAGCCGCCGCGAGAGTCGCAGCAGTAGTAGCAACAACGAAGGTGACTTGAGGCCACACCCGTTTGTTGACGACGGCACCCGGTGCAGCATCAACGACACCGAAAGCGACTTGAGGTTGCACGTTGCAATAGTTACGGCATCGCCACCGGGTGCAACATTGTAGCAACACACTACGGCTGAGGATGTCGCCTTGACTGTCGACATCGCAGCCCGTCTGAGATATGTTACTGCATTTGTATCCCTGTACGTGGTGCTTTTCACCACCAGGGTCGAGTGTGTGAGATTATCACCTACGCTCAGCTCTCGACATGAGCTGCATAGTGTGGCTGTGGGCGTTGCCATCGCCGTGGTCTGCACCTGAGCCTCAGCCATGGTAGCCGCCACAGGTATAGTGGTCGATGCAGCCGTGGCACGAGTCCCACTTGTCCTCAGGGTTTGCATGCTATTACTGTCGAGATAGGCAGCATGGCTGGCGCCAGTGCCGACAGCACCCTCCTGGCTGGCATTCCCCCTGGGTACGATCCTCTCCACCTCCCCCTTCAGTGGATACGTCACCGAGTGATGCCACAGCGCTTCTACGTGGTGATATGGCCACCCTACACATGGAGGTCCGGAACCTCAAGCGCATGGTCCAGAAGCTCCTTGACCACGTGACTTCCGAGCGAGCTGCCACCCCACCGCAGGTGTCGCCTCCCACTTCATCCTCATCTTCCTCCCAATCCTACATCCTGTCCTCCAACGATGCCAGTATACCGGATCTCTCGTCTACATCCGTCGCCCTCCACTCCGTCTTGGAGGCTGTTGGCATCATACCAACGGACGGACCTTCAGCCCCTCGACATACCGCTCGTTCTTGCACTCGTCCTGCACGGCGATGGGCTGCTCGTCTTGCACGGCGTGCACAGGCAAACGCGGCTGTGGGAGGAGTCTCAGGTGACAAGGCCCTCTCGTCTCCTGTCCATGGGTTGGTCTGCCGAGTCCCCACAGGTCCTGCCGAGGTGTTAGACGTGGGGGGATGGTTTTTCCACTGACGACCATGTCGGAGCTTGGCATTGGTGAGGCGACTGCTTTACAGCGTAGGATGATTGAGGCGGATGACGCTACACAGCAGATTCAGCTAGCGGAGAGTTTGGCAGGGGGGTGTTCTCCCTGATGGAGACTCTTCGTCGGAGGAGGATTGGTCTGAGGTTAAGTCTGAGTCGGGGATGGAGATGGTGTCTGCTGATACCCTGGCGGATGACATGACGACGAACGATGCAGGAGCTGTGCCGGACAGTGTGCGCAGAGCAACAGCATGAGCAGGTGATAGAGATGCTGATACTCGGCCCCCTGTAGACGCCTAGATGGTTTAGATAGATATTGCTGGACAGCAGAAGCAGGTGATGGACCACTAGGACGAGGCAGAATTCCTCTATGAGGATCAGTTGTCCGTCATGGAGTGGTCGGACGCCGGGTCGGAGGCAGACGCAGAGGCCCAGTGCGTTGCCATTCTTGCAGTAGCCGTGGCACGAGCACGAGATGGCTCCTCGGTGAGAGCAGACGTTCGCGTGTGCGACACGGAGGATGTAGAGGGAGCTGCTGACCTCTAATACCTCGCTGCCCTGACCGGTGTTGCTGATGCCACGGCGGTTCCAGCCGAGGACACAGCTACTCTCATCCGAGCTTTAGTTCCTGTACCCGAGCGCCTATGCTCCGCGGTCGACGAGAAGGAGGCATTGGTGGCTCGAGTGGAGGCGCACGTGCAAAGTCTCATGGTCGAGCTCCGGGAGGCCAGCAGCCGCTGCCACACCGTGGATGTTCCAGCATGACGGGCTGCCGAGGAGTGTGTGGAGGATGTACATAGGCGTCTCGAGGTAGCTGAGTGGTCTCCACAGGGTGCACGTCTGGGACAGGCAGAGCTCCAGCAGCAGGTGGATGATGGGCTGCGCACCAGGTGTCACGAGGAGCACCACGGTACTGACCACACCTTCGATGACCACGACGTCGCCGCGAATACAACTATACTTGCACATGCCGACGTCCGGCCAGCAGCTGATGGCCGAGCGACAGGTGTGTCACGAATAGCAGGTGTCTTTGTAGCAGTCGTTCCTACAGCCCCAGACGACTTACATGGCGACTCATTGTCTTGTGCTCCCGCTCTACTAGGACCTCATGGCCCGGCGGTACTTGATTCAACGACTGACATAGAGGACATCGACTTGTGCGACGAGCAGGCGCAGCTCCACACCTTCCTACGGGGTGATACCGCGAGGCTAGAGGAGGCTCTGGCTCGTGCCGACGCGCACACCATCGAGGTCCACCGTCAAGTTCGTTTCGCGACTGACCGGCTACATGCCACAGATCCAGCCAGCCGGTCGGCTGCCGCGTCAGAGCTTGTCGAGCTCTACACGCGTCTCAACGCTGCGGAGGCCGCGAGGCGATATGCAGTTGAGCAGTTGGAGGCCATACATCAGGCGATTGTTTTGGATGAGGCCCTTAGCGCTGCACCTGTCACATCAGCAGATGACGACAATAGTGACGACTACGACAGCGACGACGATTACATCGACGACGCCGCTCCGGGGTGAGGCTCTGTGCGAGCACATCCCACCAGCATTGTCGTCACCCTTGCTATTGTTGTGCAGGGGTATGTGGCCATGGGGGAGCTTTGCTCCCTCCTCACGGATTGTGTTGGGAGCAGCCATCAGCTTTGCTCGTACTGTTAGCTCTACAGTCCAGGGGGAGTGTTCGTATGTGGGATTTAGCCTGACATCTTCTTAAGGACAACGAGGTTACTAGGGGTGTGGCACGATGCTATGGTCAAGGTTATGCTGGTCGAGACCCGTACACCTGTTGAGTTCTACCGGTGTGACGTGGAGACCCATTGCCTATATGTGTTATGTATGATCCATGCATTATGTGGTCGACACCCGGATACCTGGAGACATTTTCTGGGGTCACGAGGAGACCTTGTTTCTCTGTCTCTCTTACATGATGTTTGAAACGTATGTGTGTGATTGACTTCATGCATGGTCCAGACCCGGGCATTTGGTGGGATGCACCATTCTCATGAGGAGACCCTGTGCTGTGGTATGCTTGACCAGTGCTCGCTATGATTGGTTGCCTGAGCCATCATCTCTTGCCTTCGCTCAGACATCATTGTGTTGACAGTTGTGTCATCCAGGGGGAGTGTTGGTGTGTGTGGCTTCCACCCGTCACAAGCAACGGCAAGGAGAGCAGTGGTACAGGAGAGCACGAAGACATGGTCCCCGATGCTGACCCCGGAGACACCGGCGCGTCGGCTGGTGGTGGACCACCCACTCGGAGCTGACCGACGAGTGCCCAAGCGTCGTGGATGCTGTCTCGGACCTTCTGCAATTTCTTTTGCAGCCTATCCTTGATGCGGAGGCAGCAGGCACTGGAGCACCAACGAGTGGTGGCTCCATCCACCAGCAGCTGGCAGAGAGCTGCCACGACGCCCTGGGTGCTTGCCGGGTTGCTTTGCGGTTTTTTTTTGTAGACGTTAGAGTTTTCTCGGTGGACTGGCTCTTAAGCCCGATTTGCATGTTTTGTATATTCTGTCCACCTATTGGTGCCGGACTTATGCGTGTGACCAGTCGTAGCGTCCGGCTCGAGATTTTGCATCTCTAGGTTCAGACGACGTAGCGTTCTGATTTGTCTTCGCAGAGTTACGGCCAAAACAGTGTTTTGGGCTAGTTTTAGGACAGACCTTTCACTGCCGCGTGCGACACCTGTCATGCGCCGCGGCAGGTGTTTATGCTGTGGACTTGTCATTTGTTAACTCTCTCTGCATGTGTTTATTAATGGAAGCACATTTGACACTGAGTCGTGTCGTCTAGCCAAACCCTTGCCGTTTCGCGTCCGACCTATGTTGACACTGCGAGCTGACTGAGCGCTGACGCCCAGTTAGTGGCAAGTGTGCTAGGAAGCTTCCTAGAATCTTCTCACCACTTCGGGTGGATTCATAGGAATTTGAGTCGTAAAGCTGATGGGAGAGAGAAAAAAAAGCGACCGCGCTTGGGGAAGTCTTGTGAGGAGAGCAAAGTGCATTTCCATTGTGCTCACCCAGGTTGGAAGAATGGTTGTATCCACTTGGAAGAACAGAACATTTCTCTTTTACACATGTTTTGAGCATGGTCCTATCCAATTACCCACTTTCCTCACAAACAGCATGGATTACCCACTCGTTTTAACGCATCACCACCTAGTCCACAAAACACGAAAAGTAACTAACCGTATACGCGATGCCCACTTATGACAAATCATGATTAGAATCTTGGTATTATAGTTATGTTTTTAAAAAAATTGGTAATGCATTATTTTTCTTCTAACATTAAACACAATCTTTCATTTTTTTTCTCGTTTCTATAGATGGTGATGCTTCATTATTTGTGCATGTATCCTAAGGTCATGCACTCAAACTTTCCGTTAACACCTTTTTACATATTCTTGAAGCATGTGGTTGCCTGTAACCGGTGACTATACAAGGGTGCACTTTTTTCCATATCTGTCTGTTGTGATGTGAGTGGTCATGTCTATTTGTACAACTTACTTTGACCACTCGACGATGTCCATGCTCGTGCAGATCCCTGCTGCGGACCCAATTGGTGCCAGAGCACCAACGCGTGGTGGCTCCACCCACCAACAGCTACCAGACAGTTGCCACGATATCCCGGGTGCTTTCTTGGGTGCTCTGCAATTTTTCTGCAATCGTTAGAGGTTTCTCGGTGGATTGGCTCTTAAGCCCAATTGGCATGTCTTGCATTGTCTGTCCACTGATCGATGTCCGACTTGTGCGTGTAAGGAGTCGCAGCGTCCCGGTTGAGATTTTGCATATCTAAGTTTGGACAGTGGTGCGTTTGGATGCTTGTGCGCGGAGTTACGGCCGAAGTAGTTGTTTTGGACTAGTTTTGGGACAAACTGACACTACCGCGTGCGTCACCCGTCGACAATTCTCTTTGTATTACTAAGCTATTGGAGCTTATGAGACGTTGCGCGTCTCCCTAGTCTAACCCTTGCTACTTCTTGCACCTGCTTGCTTGTTAGTACGCCAACTAATTGTACAGTGTCGCCACGTCAATATTAGCAAGGCTAGGAGGCTTCCTAGTAGTTTCTCATGGACGTCCAACATTTTGTCATTGGCCGCCAACCACGTTCCTACCTGTGTGGCTTCTCGGCAGGTGGGAGATTCTAGTCTTGCGGATTGGTCGGTCCGGGCCTCCTCACCTACGGTCCGGTCTCCAAGTATTGACATTCCGGCCATCTTGACTGTGTGTCCCGTAGCCTCATCAGTCCCCTCTGGCACACCTGGTCACGTGCCAGTGTCGGTCCCCTCTGGCACACCTGATCATGTACGAGTGTCAGTCCCTTCTGGCACACCTGATCTCATACGAGCGTCAATCCCTTCTGGCACACCTGATCCCGTGCCAATGTCAGTCCCCTCTAGCACACCTGATCCCGTTCCAGTGTTTGTCTGATCAAGCTCACCTGATCCCGTGCCTGTGTCAGTCCCCTATGGCATACCTGATCCTGCGTTAGTGACAACATCTCCAGTTACATCCACTCATGTACATGCACCTATTTCCCCTATAGCTGTGGTCCAGTTGCCTTCTCCGCAGCATGAGGTGAGCGCCTCAACATAAGGCTACTCCACTAAGCCAGGCGGTTGTCTCCGACCACTGTCCTCTAGGGCTCAGCGGATTGTTGACTCGCCGAATAGATTCTCGACTCATAGTGGTCAGAGTGGTGAGCATGGTACGAAGGCTCTTGGCTTGAGTGTCCAGGAAGACTACATTAAGGTGCATCTAGCATGTCCTTTCGACCACGAGTTTGTCTCGCGTGAGGTCTTGGTCGCTTGCATTACCGCAACTGATATGGTCCTGGTCAGACCAAGTGCAGAGGCGTGCATTTTGGCCACCTGGAGTTCTCCCTCGATGACGCCTTACCTAGGAACATTGAAGTAGGCACTCTCAGCTGATGATGCAGAGCAGTGGCATGCTACTGGTGAGGTTGAGCAGAGAGTCATCCGTGAGCACGGTGTCTATGAGCTTGTCAACTTCCTGCCTAAACGGAAGGCTGTACAGGCCAAGTGAGTCTTTCGCAAGAAGGTGAAGCCTGACGGTACACTAGATTGCTAAAAGGCCCGCTTGACGGCCAAAGGATTCTCACAAGTTGATGGTGAGGATTTCACTAACACGTTTGCACTCGTTGGCCGTATGACTATCTATCGTGCCCTATTCGGGGTTGTTGCTCACTATGACTGGGAGATGCACCAAATGGATGTGAATAATGTATTCCTCCATGAAAGTCTAGAGAAGGAGATCTACATGGTCCAACTACGATGATTTGAGGTTGCTGACAAGGTCTAACGCTTATGGAAGGCCTTGTACGGAAAGAAACAATCACATTGGTGCTAGAACCAAGAGATCACTGGCACAATGACACATGCAATGTACGTGTAGATTGACTCCGACCCGTCTCTCTTTCTGAGATGTGCCTTTGAGAGCTTCACTACTCTCTTGGTTCACGAGGATGACCTCCTGATTGTGTCCCCTGCGATGGAGGCTTTGAAGGAGGCCAAGGTAGTCCTTCCAACTGCCTACAGGATGAAGGACCTTTGTCCTGCAGTTGTGTTTTTCGAGATGGAGATCGTACGTGATTGTCAGCGGCAAACACTCTTGTTGCATCAGGCACGTCACGCTCACGTTGTGGGGGAAGCGGTTTGTTGAACTCCTTGGTGCAGCTCCCATAACCTCCACCTCCATCACACCTGACGGGCATGATGCTTTGAAGGTGGATGATCCAGCACAGCTAGGGGAGACAATGGAGGTGATCTTGTACTTTTGCCTCATTTGCTTTCTGATGTACTTGGCCACTACCATACGACCCAAAATCGCCTTCGTCTCCTTGTGTAGTTCTTGAAGTGTCATTGGCGAGAGCCCTTCACGCAGCTGTGCAAGTGGTAGGGTACGTGGTTTCCATACCATACCTTGGACTCTGCTTTTGATGGCATTGTTTGGTGGTAGTCGACGGCTACACAGATAACGAGTGGGCGTGGAGCCTTGATGGGCGTGGTCTGACTGACTACGTGTTCCTGCTAAGCGGTATTGTTATGTCATGGGGTAGAGGCAAGCAGGGTTGTATTGCACGTAGCTCATCGGAGGCTAAGTATGTTGCATTGTGAACTAGGGCTGCTGAGGCGGTGTGGCTACAATGTCTGTTTTGTGAGCTGTGACAGTCTTTGCCTTGCTTCATTCTGCGCTGTGACAATCAAAGTGCTCTTGCCATTGTAGAGAACTCTGTGTTTCATGCACGCGCAAAGTACATTGCTGTTGAGTACTACTTTGTGCATGATCTTGTGAGGCAACGGGTGATCTCCGTCATCTAGGTCGGCATGGACATGCAACGGGCTGACTTCGTGACCAAGGCACTGGTGAGCAAAAAGTTCATAGTGGCCATTCGTTCTCTCGGGCTTCATCCCTTACGTGAGAGTAAGGTGTGTGAGCATGGACTATTGAGCATCTCGTTGCACACCTGTGTCAGTTCTGCATGTGTATGGATATGCGTACCATCGGGTCATGGGGGGGTGTTGTGATGTGAGTCATTCTGTCTGTTTGTGCAACTTACTGTGACCACTCGGTCGTGTCCATGCTCGTGCAGATCCCTGATGCAGACCCAGCTGGCACTGGAGCGTCGATGCGTGGTGGACCTACCCACCACCAGCTGCCAGGCAGCAGCCACGACATCCCAGGTGCTTGCTGGGGTCCTCTATAGTTTATCTACAATCGTTATAGTTTCTCGCTGGACTAGCTCTTGAGCCCGATTTGTATGTTTTGCATTGTAGGTCCACTGATCAATGCTGGACTTCTACGTGTGAGCAGTCTAGCATCCGACTTAGGATTTTGCATCTCTTGGTTCAAACAGTGTTGCGTTTGGATGCCTACGCACTGAGTTACGGCCAAAATAGTGGTTTCAGGCTAGTTTTAGGACAAACTACGGCTTGCGTCATTTGACGTCCACCACGGTAGGTATTTATGCTTGTATGCTTGTAATTTCTAATTCCTCTCTGTACTACTAAGCTAATGGAGCTTATGAGACTTTGTGTATCTCCCTAGTCTAACCCTTGCTGTTTCTTGCACCTGCTCGCTTGCTTGTGTGTCAGCTCACTAGACAGTGTTGCCACGTCAACAGCAGCAAAGGCTACGAAGCTTCCTAGCAGTTTGTCATTTTTTTACGTTATATTTTTCAAATGACGACTTTGAATCTACGGATCCGTTCATATTGGTAGTCGTGCATGAGTATGGTCAAGTGGTGCTCCAGTCACAGTTTTGTACACTGCGCGAAAAAAAACCTACATGTGGCAAATCGCCCACAACATCGTATGTCGGAAGACGGAAGCGAGGCTGGCACAGTAAGCCCCATTTCGTCAAGGTCTCTGAAACTACCTTATATCAGGGTCGTGTTTTTTTTTTTTTTTTTTGTAGCAATTGAGCTTCAAACCGACCATGTGAGAGAGAACCAAATATAATTCATGGATTCTTTTAGTGTCCATAGATACATTCATTAATTTGTACATTATTTCATCTGAATTAACGCAACTTTCGAGTAGATGTCTTTGAAGAGAGAGAATTGAACATAACATGTTTTCAAGAAATCACATATTTGCATCGTTTAAGACTAACTTTTAACGACAGAATTTCTAACAAGCAGCAACTGAAGAAAACACAGACGTGCCATGGTCCGATTGAAATATCGGATGGTAGCAAGTGGGAGGTTGAAGGATTCATAGAAAAAACTTTTCGATCATGAGATATGAACAAAGCGACATGACAACTGTAAATAGAAAACAAAACACACATACAACAAACAGTGGTTAAAATAGCTTGCAAAGTTCCTTTTCTGGCACGTCCATTAGGCATGCCATGCCATAGGTCCATGTCGCGTACTACACGAGGTATGGAACGACCTTAGCGGGGTGACGAGCTTGCCCCCATTTTTTATGGTCTTGAGAGGTATAGGAAAAGAATGACAAATTACTTCAAAGTCTTGATTGGAAGGATAGAATAAATGTGAACCGTTCCATGCATGTCTCATATAAATACTGTATCCACTTGTTTATAAAGAGAATGAATCCTAATTTTCTCAAATCATTATGAGTTCATTGATTGTTCCATTGAAGAGTGGAAGGCCGGTTTCCATTGAAAGAATGAAACAAATTGTAGACAAAGGGATAAAAGAAAGTTCCAAAGTCTTACCTAATAGGACCTCAAACACCAAGTTCACTTGTAAAGAGGATTATGTGGGGACTATTTTGTCGGATTCACAATGTTTGGGGGTGCCAAGCTTTGACCACTGCCCGTCGAATTCAGTGGGTATCCGAGTCATCGTGTGTAAAGCGGGCACTGAATGCTTGTTTTTAAACTTTGGACACAAGGCTTCGCTGTTAAAAACATCGGGGAAGACGAAGACCCTCCTGCCAAAAAGTGGGCCTCCGGGGTCTAATTTCTGAAGTGTGGATAATTTATCAGTAAATTTCTAAACTGTGTGTAACCTGCGTAGAACGTTTTCAAAGGGTGGGTAAAACGGAGTCGGCCCCCTTGAAAGAATGGTTATATCCACACCTGCCTAGGCTTAAAAAACAACGTTGGGCCAATTGATACCAATGCCACCCTTGAAGAAAGAGCTAACTACCGTACAAGTGGAATAAAGGCAGAGATCCTTCCTTAGACCTGTATACTCATTTTTTGAGGATCAAAAATGACGAAGAAAGTTATTTTGTTGAAGATGTTGATGGGGCAAGGGACATGTATGGCTGTAATAAAGGATTTTTCATTCAATGTAGCCGTTTATTGTAATGAATTTGGTTTGTGTTGGGCCTTTGAACTTCTGCCAGAGGAGTTTTGACACCTTGAACTTGATGGGCAATAGGGGTCCGCGTTTCATCTGAGCCAAGGTGTGTGGAAAACATATATCCTAAAATTTGTGTTGGTGGGATGCAAATATTAAAGAAGTGTGTTTTGGTTGTAGAGTGTGGGCTCCAATGGAGATTATATGAGTTTTTAAATAGTTAATACAGATTCCAATGTAGTGGGCTATTATTCTGAGGCACTGTGAGACGGTTTGGATTTCCTCCATGGAAAAGAGGACTTGTGTTGTGCGGTTGGCATAATCGATGAAGGATTGACCAAGATGTGAGGCAATTTGAATTCCCCTCAAGTTGAGACGGAGGAGGTTTGCAAATGGTTCCATATTACAAATGAAGAGCAAGGGGGCTAGCGGTCATCCTTACTGAACACTGGAAAAGATAGAAATTTCCTACGTAAGGTGATCATTCATGAGAACTAGTGCTGGAATGTGGTGGTGTAAAATTTCTCTTCCCATTTGATCAGGGTAGATGGAAGGCCCAGATGGCTGACTGCTACTTAGAGGTATTTGTGGTAAAATGTGTCATATGCTTTCTCAAAGTCTGCAACTAGATTGTAAAGTGATGAGGAGGTTCAAGTAGCCCCGTGGTGTAGGTTGTGGAGTTGGGTCCCTACGTGTTGGATGTTTCATGTAGGTACAAAACAAGTTTGATCTTCATGAAAAATGTAGAATAGAGATTTTTTTAGGCGCGTGGCAAGAATTTTGACAAGGATATTACATTCAACATTAAAAGGGAGATGATTTTGTAGTTGGTAATGTCATATGGATCTCCTTTCTTGTATACAAGGTGGTGATCAAAGATACATAGCTTGGAACTTGTGAGGGATCTTTGAGGAGTAGTTTACAGAATTGGAGGAGTTAAGAGGCAATGTGGGGAATGAAGGGTTTATAGAATTTACTAAGAAATCCATCCAGACAAGGTGTCTTATGGAGCGACTGGTTGAGGACGGCGTGCACGATCTTTCTTTGGGTTATAAAGGCAGAGAGGTGGATGAGTATATGGGATTGTAGGCATTATTTTACATAAGGAAGTAGGAAAGTATTGGAATTACTTGCTAGGAATCCATAGCAAAAAACGGCTCTTCAAAAAGTGGACCCAAGGCCACGCTAGGTCCAAAAGTCCATGGTGGTGGTAAGCAAAAAAGTACAAGTCCTCTAGTAACAAGTAAACCTAGTCCTAGGGGGTGAGCTCGCTAGTCGACCTCACCCATCACAGCGACAAGCAAGGCTTGCCGGCGAGCTAGCTCGCTAGAAGACAAAAGCCCTCGACAGCCCAGAAAAGGGCGCGAGAAAATCCGCGCACCCTAGGTGGGATACGCCGTACGTCACCTGCGAAGTGACACATTCTATGCCTAACCAAAGCTAAAGTTGCAGGTCTGACATATTTCTCTCAAGCTAAAGCAAGCAATGAACATTTATGACTAGACTACTAAAATAGGTTTGTCACAAAAATCCAAGGACACGGCAAGTGCGTCAAGCCCGGATGATGATGGAAATGGGTCATGCGGTCAGTGTGGAGGCGATCACCGATGAGGGAGGATGGGGATTTTGTGCCTTCATGGTGCGTTGCCTGCACTCGCTGTACCATCATGCCCTATGTATTGACGGCCAACACAAGAGGAGAAATATGTACAGTGGAAGATTAACACGCCCCCTTGGACGGGAGTGCAGCGGGTACGCAGCCAAGTTGTTGCAGTTGAAGCAGAGGAGAGGAGGATAATAGAGCCTTGGTGAGAAAATCTGCCAGCTTCCACTCATGGCACACATCACCGCAGTCCCAGTATCCACTGCCTCTCAGACAAAATGATGTTCGACGCTGATATGCTTTGTGCGTGGATGCAACACACCATCATTTTCTACAATGCTGCGTGCGGCTGAGCTGTCACTGTGCACGGGTACAACATTTGTGTGCATGCCAAGTTCTTCAAGGAGTCATGCAAGCCAGATCCTCTCACATGTTAATTCACCCAATGCCATGTATTCAGCCTCAGCCACGCTGCATGCGACACATGACTGTTTTGCACTCCGCCAAGTCACAACAGTTCTCCAAACACGAAACGCATAACCGCCCCGACTGCGAGCTGCACGATCACGAGCATAATCACTGTCACAGTAACCATCCCGGGCAGGACAGGAGGCAGGGACAAACACTAGACCTAGAATGACATTTGTCCAACACATAATGTAGCAGCTTCAGCAAAGCTTTTTGGTGTGTACTGCATGGTTGCAGGACGAACTGGGGGAGCACATTGACTGCACACGCAATGTCAGGATGTGTAGTTGACGCAAGATATGAGAGGCTGCCGGTGATCTGTTTGTAGAGTGAAGGATCTGTGTCCGGGCCATAGTCCGTGGTGCATGCATCTAACCGATGTGCGTAGAAGTTAGGGCTCATGTGAGTGGTCTGTCGTGGAAGATGTTGGACCAGGTGTTGAAAACATGCAGTGAGGTGAGCAATGAAGTGACCTTGATGAAGTGTCAGTATCCGTGCTCTGCGATCACGTGTGATGGTCATGCCAAGGTAGTTCTGTGCCTCACCCAGATCTGTCATTTTTTAGTGATCCGTGAGCAGTGCTTTAGCTTGTTCGATGAGTGTGAGGGAGGGAGACAAGATCAGCAAATCATCCACGTAGACCAACAGTGCAACGAGCAGACCTTCCAATCATCGTAAGAATAGAGAGGGGTCACAGAGACTCTGTGTGAACCCACCACTCTCTAAGGTGTGTCGAATCTCTTTGTTCCAGTACCGAGATGCTTGCTTTAAGCCATAGAGAGCCTTAAGCAAGAGCCATACACGGTTAGTACGGTCCTCAAATCCCTCTGGCTGCTGTACATACAGTTCCTCTTCCAGTGGCCCATTCAAAAAGGCATTTTTTACATCCATTTGTGGATTTCGCAGTCCTCACGTACAACCACTGCTAGCAATGCGCGGCTGGTCCCGTACTTTCCCACAGGGACATATGTGTCCGTGAAGTCCTGTCTTGAGATGTGATGGAATCCTTTTGCCACGAGTCTGGCTTTATACTTCTCAATCAGGCCTTTGAGTTTTCTCTTCAACTTGAATACCCATTTGACATCGATGGCCTTTCGACCAGGTGGCAAAGGTACCAACTCAAACACTTCATGATCAAGTAGTGTGTTTAGTTCTCCAATAATCACTTTTTCCCATTCTGCGGCATCCGGACGCCCCCTGGTTGCAGTGTGGTTACCCACTGCCGTGCTGACAGTGTGGTATAACTGTTTATAATCAACTCTGGGAACATCACGCAGAGTTCGCCGTACATGTATGGGTGGTGGTGTTTCCAAACTCTGCGCCTCCACGAGGGGGATCAGCGGCATGAGGCCTGGTGGTACCCGAGTGTCACTGGAATCTGAGTTGGCCAAGTCGGAGGGAGAGAGTAGATCTCTTGGAACAGGTTCAGCCATGTCCTTGTCCCTCTTTGGTTGAGTCCTCTGACCTGACTCTTGTGGCTGAATAGGCATGAACACAGGTACACTTACGTACTCAGGGTATTTCTCTTGAGAGGCGAGAGTGGGTGCATGACGTAGTGTGCGAAATGACTTATAAGGCATGTGTTCAAAGAAGGAAGCATCCCGACTCTCGGCAAAGCAATGGTTTGTGGGGTCCCAAAATCGCCATGCCTTGGAGGCATGGGAGACCCCGAAAAACACACACCACCAACCACGTGGATGCAGTTTGTTCTCTCGTTATGGTGGTACAAACCACACACATGCCATTGTACCCCACACCCTGGCCAACCTCAAGTCAGCCTTTTCTTTGAACCAATGTTCCCAGGGAGTGACAGACTTGGACAGTGGCCCTTGTGGCACTCGATTCCATACCCAGGTGATATATTTTGCAGCATCTTCCTAAAACCCAAATGACAGACTGGACTCGGTGAGCAATGTGCGTAACACATCACCAAGGGTTTTGTGCCAACGTTTAGCCACTCCACTCTGTTGTGGCATGTATTGGGTGGTACTTTGGTGTTTGACTCCTCTTGATTTTAGTTCTTCTGTCAATGTGCCAAGAAACTGTCCTCCTCTGTCTTTTCTTAGCTTGAGTAGTGAAAAACCAGTCTGTCTCTCAGCCAAAGGAATCCATTCAGTGATTGCACTTTGTGCATCTGCTTTAGTTTTCAGTAGAAAAGCTCAATGGAAGCGACTGCAGTCATCAGTTGAAGTTAGGGCATACTGTGACCCGTACTGGACTGATGGCACTGGCATCGGTCCTATCAGGTCCGCATGTACCAGTGCCAGAGGTTTGGTTGTTACACTGTCTGACTTGGGGAAAGTTTGCCAATGGACCTTCCCTTCATGACACGCAAGACATGTGTCTGCTTTGAGACTGTGAGGACATTCGCTAGGGAGGAGACCATGTGCTGGGATGTGTTTCAGTAAGTCAGCGACTATTTCAGTGTTGATGTGCGCAAGACAACGATGGATGAGGTCAGTGTGTGTTGCATCAGTGTCTATGACAATGTGCACTTGGGGGCGGTTCACTTGTGAATGAACAAAGGGGAACAAGGTCAGTTTGTACAGCATGTCAGTGTGCAACGGTCCATTAACAAGCAAGGCACCCGACACATCAAACAACATGCAGCGCTGGTTTTGGGTAAGTGGACACACATTGGCTTGTTGGCCTAGTTGCCCCCCCCCCCCCCCTCCCGAAAACAAGTTCACCTTCAGCCGCGGCACATACAGGATGCCAGTCAGCCACAGAACCCCGCCTGGTGCTTGAAGAGCCACCGTTCCCACACCTTCCACCGGCAACACTTCCCCAGACCCAGTCTTCATACCGTCAATATCACGTGTGGCTTGCAATGTGACAAACAGCTAGCGGTGCGGCGACATATGATGCAATGCGGAATTGTCAAAAAACCACTCATGCATAGGCAACACATGCGATGTAGTGATATGCGTGTGATCCAACCTCTGACGTGCTCGCTGTGGGCTGGCAATCGGCTCAGGTGGGTGCAGCTCCATGGGCGCGCTCCACCCTGATCCGGGTGGAAGAGGAAAGGGCTGCTGTGGCTCGGTCGTCTCAGTGTACACCCTCTGCGTCCATGCCGGAACAGGAGCGGGTGCACTGCCGTACGGGGACATGAGGGTAGGCCCCTGAGACCGTACTGCTACATGATTTCGACTTTTAAAACATTTTTGGGGTTGTTTCCATGGTTCGTCTTTGGGCTTAATTATTTTCTTGTTTTCTAATTGGATGAACTAACTTTGTCCAGTTGTCTAAATTTAGTCTTTTTGGTCCCAAGGCTGGTCGTTTTCACGTATCATCACGAAAATGGCAGGTGAAACGATGAAAGGGTGGTAGTTGCTGCTGTATCGTGGGGTCCTTTCCGGGGGTGATCCAGGGAAGCGTCGTCTTCCTGATTCATTGAAACCCGCCAGGAGAGTGAGTGGCCAGAAAATCCACAAGATGTTGATGCTGGCTGCCGCATCATTATGCCTGTCCCAGGCTGATGGCATGGGTTAAGGGGGGGAAAATGCCTCTTGGAAGCATAGAGACTGATCACAAGAGGCACAGACTAGTAGAACTCAGGGTGATGTGAATTGGCATGGCAGGAAACAAGCTTGAGGTTAAGAAACCAGGAACATGAGGGAACAAATCGGGAAAAACACAGAATCTTTGGAAAACCAGTTTCTTCACCAAGTACATTTTGAATGGAGATTGTTCTCAAATTCCTCCAAAATCTAGATTGCCACCTCGTTCAATTACAGTTTCTTTGGGGCCGGCTTATATCTGGCACAACTAAGTCTGAGAGGGACACCACCCACGATGAAGTGCATGATTTTTTCTACCATCCTTTCTGGAACCCTTGATGTGGAGTGCCAGTAAGAACCAACGATGAGGAATGCTGAAGATGAGGGATGCCGGCTAATGCCAATGTTAGCCGTCAGTGTGGCTTCCATGCTACTCTTACTTGCAGCAGTGTCTGTCACCCCGTTGTTGCAGCTGTATTATACTGCTACGCAATATTGCAATCACAACACACTGCTACTGCTGCTAGATGCTTGCACCATTTTTCTGCTACCGTACAATGCTACGGCTGCCACATGTTGTTGCAGCTCTTGCTTGTTGTTCAACCCAGATGATCCTGCTTTCTGGTTGCTGCTTGAAGTTGCTGCTGTTTACTTGCTACTATTGTACAATACTGCTGCATGCTGCAGATTGCACGGTGCTGCTGCACATTGCAGCTGTTGGATTCTGTTACAATTCTCTTTTGCATGTTGTTTCTGAACACTGTACGCTGCTGTAAGATTCAAGTTGCAAATGCACACTGCTTGTAGGTACTTCTCAGCATAACCACTGTTGCGCCTAAGTGCAAATGCTAAGGTTAATGCTGCTGCTTCTGTTACTGGCTACTGCTGCTTCTGCTGCTTGTTGTTGTTGTTGCAGTTGCTGCTGTTTTTTGTGGTACAATGCTACAAGATGCACTCCTCACACTACGGATGAAGTAAAATCAAGATAGGCTGCACTATACACACTATGCTACAAGAGACATGCTACATGCTGCAGCTCCCTGCTACTACTGTGGCCACTCACACCATGAGGCTTGGTGGCAAGGATGCGTCTACAACAACGTGGCGCAAAATCTGTTTTCCTCTTTCTGTTCAGTGGCGACTGTCTCTGGAAGTGCTACTTATTTTCC
This sequence comes from Penium margaritaceum, assembly GCA_023375785.1. NCBI lineage: Eukaryota > Viridiplantae > Streptophyta > Zygnematophyceae > Desmidiales > Peniaceae > Penium > Penium margaritaceum. The sequence continues at coordinate 66,719 of SZWC01012423.1, read as the reverse complement.
ACCCATATGGCTCTCACGATAACACCCCATGGCCACCCACAAAACAAAAACTCCACTGCAATTTTTGCATCCAAACTTAGTGCTGCCTCTCCACCATTTTTGCTGTCGCAGGTGCCTTGCTGCTTCCGTGCAATGCTGCCTGTGTGGTGCTAGGTGGCAATTCCGAGCTGCGTCCGAGACTCGTTCTACTGCTTTGCTACTCACATGACTCCAGTTTTCTCTCATACCATGTTCATGTTGTTTTGGGACATGCAGGCCCATGAGTAAAGGAACATGAGCTCTGGGCATGGGACAAAAAGTACTAGCACCAGATCTGGACTAATTGTGGAACACGTTACGATAAGAACCGAGGAGAACGTACAATGGGCCTATGTCGGGATTTTGTATTGGGGACTGGCTGCTAGCCCACCAGACCCCATCATAGAGTACCCGGTTTGGGACAGCAATGAGAAGTCAAACCCGTGTGAAGACGATGTTGAAAGTCTATGTAAGTGTGCTGGCATCACCAAAAACCAAGGAAATAGAAGCTTGTGTGGTCCACCAATGCACTGGAACATGTCATTGGGTGCCCATGGAGAAAAAAAAAAGAAACAAACAGAACAGACAAAAATATCGTGTGACCAAATATAATAGGTTATTGCAGCTGCGGCGAGTCAAGCAAGCATCATGGGGTATACAATGACTGAAGCACCGGTAAAGATCGTCGAGTGTCCGGCTTTTAATCATTGAGAAAATTTCATTGACCACAAATTCAGGGCCAGTTCTCATTGATGACATGTGCCGGCTTTGGATAGTCGAGGCAGGTGCGCAGAATCTTGGAGGTTGGAGGCACATTGGAGTGACTCGGTCCTGCTTCTATGACAACTCATCATTGTGTACTGACCTTGTTAGGCTGGGAGCGGCCCACGAGAGTGATGGAGGTGGCTGAGAGGCAAGGAATGTGGTGAGAACCCCACAAGTGTCTGCTCCGGTGGCGTTCGAGTGAGTCTCCTCCTCCAGCTCTCGCAGTGATCCCAATGCCCCCTGACAACATAGTAATTCTAAGCTACCCTTCGGAAAAAGATGCCTGAAAGGGTGGATGAACAATGATTTGAGAAGATTCTTCAGAGAGTTCAGCAGTTGCATCCTCTACAGGATCCACTAGAATCAGAGGATTCTGAGTTTGCGCACTGCCCGCAGAGGCGTTGTTGCAATTGGTGCTTTGTGAAATTAATGACGTGGTGCAGTTGCCTTACCAACGCATCAACCACACACCTCCTCCGATTGCATGTACCTGAGAGGGGTCATTTCCAACTTGTGGCCGGGCAGCAAGTGTTGTTTCCCTTCCTGCATGGCAGTGGAGGCTTCCTTGGGAACTGGGACAGGGCCACCTTGGCATATGAGTTTGCATCAGGCACTCTCTTGCACCAGTTTTACACCTTGTCTGGTCAGTATCTTCATGCAGGCCAAGATTTTCACCTCCTTTTCTTTCTCTTGGATGCAGCATGCACACCCCTTCTGGCAGTGGTGAAGCGGGGTCTGCCAAGGACAGTTGGACTCCCTATAACAAAGACTCAGCCTCCATTGGCTGTTGGTTGTATGTCAGTACCACACAGTGACCTCTGGCCTCGTTGCAAACTCACCTCATTGATTCAGGTGACTGACCCGAGAGAGACAACACACCTCCCACACCGCCACAAGGGCAGAAGCACAATAGCCGCACCTCGGCTATGACTGTGGCAACAACAACAGACCTGACAGCAGGTCGGCACTTTCAGCCCATCACTGCAAATGCAGGGAAAGCGCCACACTGGTGGCGCCACCAGACACACTGGCTTCCGGCGAGACACCAGGCGTGCTGTCACTTGGACCATACTACGAGGGACGGCCGGGGCATCGCTGTATGCACTCGCATCGAGGTGGAGGCAGCGACACCGCAGCCGAGTCTCTGCCATCCCAACCAGAGGGGACAACACGTCACCACTTGGTAAGTGTCTCTCTCCCAACCTTTCCTGGGGTGGATCCACATCCACGCATCGCCACTGTATAAGACATCACTGTAGCCCATCTGCATGCTGCATTTGTAGGGGACATCATTGCACTTTCAAACACACTCACGCGTGCAGCCTCCGTGATCATAGACAGCACAACTGAAGCTCCAAATACATTTGTAGCAGCAGCTAGGGCTTCGCACGCTCCTGCCTCAACTTCATCTAGTTGGCAACTGAAGTCTACATCGAGGCAGCAGTGATAGTGGGCCACATTATTGCAGCAACTGTGGACATAGGCACGTAGATTTCAGTAGCTGCATCTGCCGTTGTATCAGTTACCGCATCCGCAACATCCGCCACAGCAGCTTTCGTGTCAACAATTTGTACCTCAACAGGTGCAGCTGTCACATCCGCATCATCAGCTCCATTGGTCGTCTCCAGCATCATCATCTTCATCGCAGTCTTCACCACGCTAGGTGCCTTGTTCACCACAGGCACAAATGCCCTCGTGGCTCTAGCTGCTTCAACTCTCTCTATTATAGCTACAGCCTCTGCTGCCACTGTTCTTCTATTTATTGCATTCCTACGCAGTCCGTTCCCTCCCGCAGTCTTGTGAGTTGTCTATCTGCATGTTTCTTCACTATTGGTCTCTTTTCTTTGCTCTTCATGCAGTTTCTTGTTGTGTCTGACTTGGAATGTCTGACTTGATTGTCTTGTAGCACCTTTAGAACGTGCCTAAGGTACTTCCATTTTTCCCACAGGGGAAACTGTGCTGAAATCTATCTGGCATTGCCCCACAGTCGGCACCATGCCTGGTGACAATGAGTCAGTCATTGCAGACCTGCAATGCCAGTTTAACCTTGCTCGCGAGGCTCAGCGGGAGGCTAAAGGTCACCTCAAAGTCGCGAATGATAACCGCCCTTTCGTTGCTGATGAAGTCATCGCCATTGTGCTCAAGCGTCTCCTTACTTCGTCTGTCTCGCTCTCTGGTGCTCCTGCTGGGACTAGTGCTGGTGCCTCTGCCACACCGTCTAGCACCACTGCCGCAAATCCTGCCGATGTCTCTCCTGCTATGACTCCCGCCGTTGCAACCCGTTAGCACGACTTTTCTCCCAACCCCCTGTCCTGGCCACTAGACTCGCGATCTCCTCTTGGGAGACTCGCTTCAATGCCTGTGCTCAGGGGGAACGCCTGTGGTAGTATTATTTCCCAACATTTCCGTCTTTCATGCCTGTCACTGATGAGTCCACTCACACTGTCCGTGACCTCATTGCTCTTGTGCCAGAAACGCTAGTCGATGATGTCGGCACCTACAATGCTGACCCTACTGCTTATCGTCTGGCTGACCCTATTCGTACATTCACCATGCTTCATCCTCAGACTACTGTCACTAGCCAGGCGGCTCACAAATTACACTCACTGTGCAGCATAACACGCTCTTCATGCGTGTGGACAAACCGACCTATGTGTAGTGAACATGCGGGCTCAAGCTTCGTTGCTAGCATGGCGATGTTGCACTAGGCCAGCTGTCAATTGTTCTCACTTTGGTCAACGGTTTGATTCCCAAGCTGTGAGACCTCCTTCGTGACGTCAAAGCTGATGAGCTACAGCGCCTCATATCTCAGTTAGTGCCTCCTAAGTCCCTTCCTGACGTTAGTAATCTCTGGGACTTCACCGCTGAGCGACTTGTTGCCTGTTGGACTAGCTTTCAAAACAAAAGTCTTCATCGATCCGTCGTGTCAGGAGTTTCCGTCGTCATCACCGCCCCTTCTTTCTCTTCCTCTACTGCTGCCACCTCCACCTCTACATCCTCTGCATCCTTGACCTTTACAGCCACAGCCCTTGCCTCTCAGGGCCGTGGACATGGACAGGGTCATGGCCGGTGCAAGGAGAAACCCACGGACTCCACCACATTTCATGTTCCCGGCAAGGTGGTATGCCGGAACTGCGACTCTTTCGAGCATTATGATCGTAAGTGTCCTGCACCCCGTGACGACCTGCATCTTGCATGTGCCATGCATGCTCATTGGGCGAGCTCTACCGGCTCCTCTGCCTCTTCTGCACTCAGCTCCAGCTCCGGCTCCAGCGCATCGACTCGGTCCACCAGCTCCTCCGCACCGGCCTATTCTACTGCTAGCATGCCTTCCCCTCCTCCACCGATCCAGCACCCCTTGGGCTGGCCACCACCCTGTGGAGTGCCTATTCGCGCTGGTCCACCTTCTCCGGCCTACCTCGCTCCTCCGTGGTTTCCTTCCCCTTCCAGGACCTCTACTCCGTGCAAGCACTTGTGCAATACCCTAGTTCTTTTTTAATTTTGTTAGTTTATTTTTTTTTGTCCAATGAATTCTTTATTTTGGCTACAATTTTGTATTTATCCGTTTATAACGAATACGGTTTAATATTTCCAAAACAGGGCACTTCTGTACTTTCTTAGGTAGTGTGGTCTAGGGATTGTGATTGTTGTTTTAGATTTGCATATGGGATCAAATCTCGGTGTTCCGTGATTTCGTTACGAACTGTGTGGGCATGTCAATGTGTGGTGTGGGCAGCGAAAGACGACAGGAGAGTGGGACCGGGATAGGGAGGAACGTGCAAAAAAAAACATAACTACACCGGTTTACATCACGCAACAACATCTTCCTCCTCAAACCCCTGGTGGTCTGACTCAGACATGAAGTTCACAAGATCAGACCTCGCTACGCGCTGAAAGTCAACGTCGAAACATTTGTCCCACCCTCCCTTGCGCCAAGCATTGTGCACGATGGTCGGGTTCTTGCGGAGGTGGGCCCACCCCTTCATCATCCAGCTCATTGCGGCATCCTTGATCGCGCGAATGCCAAGGTTGACATGCTCCGCGTCGCGCAGCTTGTCACCCACCCACGAGGAGTAGCCCTTAGACACCTCACCCTTGAAGGGCTTCTGGAGCCTGATGTCGCATGGCTGCAGCTTCGAAGTGCAGCCAGCGGGGATGTAAAGCAGCTGAACCCACGGAAAGCGCTCACGAACCCACTCGCAAAAGCTCTCAGAAGCGTGTGGACACCACGCGTCTAGGACGAGCAGCATCTTGTTGGCTGTGTGGTCCAGGCCGTACTTCGCGCACATGCGAATAAAGTAGGGCTCGTGGACCATGCAGAACCACTGCTTGGTCGTCTCGACCGTTGCCCAGTGGTTAGCACTGTGCGTAAAGTGCCACTGTGAGGTTTTTGTCGCCGTGTCGCTGTGCAGGCCAACCAGGTGACATGTGGTTGTCTTGCCGGTCCAGATGACCTGGAACGGCAAGACCTCCCCGTCCATGGCACATGCGACAAGGACCGTGCGCTTGTCCTCTTTTCCGCAGACCTTCACCTCTTCAGATCCCTTAGGCGCGTAGGTGTAGCGAGGTGCCGGAACAAGGTGTACGCCGGTGTGGTCGGCGTTGACCACGAGGTACGAGGGGATCTTGTACAACGAGATGTAGAAGGCGGCGCGTCTGTGCATGGAGAGCGCCTTCAGCTGCCGGTCATCGGGAAGCTTTGCGAAGCAGTGGTGCCACATCGCCACGACCGCTGCAACTCGTCTGCCACAAACTTGCGGCACCAAGACCGGCTGAAAATCTCTACCGCCGGCTTGCCACCGAGAACGTCGACACCGCGCTCCGCCATGATCGCATGCACCTTGTCCCTGGTCGTGGCAGAGCACAGTGGCATGGCCCTCTCACGCATGCCTTCAAGGGCACGGAGCACCTCCTCCTTGAGGGCGGGGTGGTCGTGGAAGTACGACTTCCTTCCACGACACCCTTGCACACGAGGAGCGGTCAGCGTAGCCTCCTCCTTCGGCGTGTTCCCTCCAACAACGAGGGCACTTGCGTACTACGATTTTAGCTTCGTCATGCAGCTCTCGTACCACCCCTTGACAGTGCTGTATGAGAGCTTGTCATACACGGATGCGCTGTTGGGAGTGCGGTGGCTTCGGCGCAGGTAGGTGATGGCCGAGTGGATGGAGCCGTTGTGGCGCTGGACTGCAACATGGATGGTTGGGACATGCCCCAACCCAAACCAGTCCATGTACGGACCGCGCTTCCCCGTGCTCGTGGTTGATGACGTCAATGAGGAGGTCAAGGACAGGGGCAGGGCAAGGGCGTTGGAGTCGGCTGCTTCTTCTGCGTCTGCTTGTTCTTCGGCGTCTTTGTCCTTCTCGAGCTCCGCCATGAGGGCGACGACGATCATTTTCTCCGCCTCCTCACGTGCATGGCACTCCTGTGCCGACACCACGGCTGCGACAGAGGCGTCAATGTCGTTCAGGAACGCCGCATGGACGGCCTCCGCGTCATCTTCAACGGCACGAACAGACTCGGGCTCCTCGTTGGTCGCGACAGGGCGGACACACTCCTCGTCCTCATCGTCGGACAGGAAAACTCGCGTCCTCTTCCGTGGCAGCCTCTCGTGAATGGACGTCTCGACGGACTTCTCAGGGGCGGATGGCTCGGACACGGGGACGGTAGACGCCGCCGGCGTGACAGACGACGGTAAAACAGACGTCTTGCGCGGACAACCTGGACCAAGGCGTGGTGGGGCGACCGGTTAGGGTCCGCTGAGGGCACGGACAACGTTGTCGTGGTGCTCCTCGCGAGTGACTTTGGAAAAGAATGACAGCAGAGACATGGTGGTCCTTAGCTAAGGTGGAAGACAGAAGTGGTGGTACAGTTGGTCGAGCGTGCAATTTAACTGCTGCGTGTTGTGTGCATGGAGTTCTGCGACGCGATGCGGCGCTACGCACGACGACCCGACCGCGTTTGATTGCATCAAACAGCATCGCGTCGTGTGCCACGGCGACAACGAAAAAATTGTGCACGTCCGGCCGTGACCAAGTGTTTGGCGCACACGTTCGAACTCCGAAAGTTCAAACACCAGCTCTTTGAACAGACAATTTACAGGGAACGTCACAAGAAAAATACCCTAATGACCATTAACACAACAAAAATACGAACACGAATGACCCCAGGTTCGTTGAATTAAAATGCAACATGGAAAAGCTATGGGTAAACGAACTTTTTGGGCACCCTGAATATTATTTAACCCAACGAAATCATAAAGCACTAGGGTAAATGTTTGCTTTGCAAACAAATCACTCAAATGGATGACAATAGGAGTTCCTCGTTGATCAGCATACATGCATATGTACAACAAACAACGTCGTTAATTTATCAGAGAACATTAGCTTGCTCCCACCCAAGTTTCCTCTTTTGAAGGCCGTCGCAAATGGCATGCCACTGCAGGCAAACTGCGTCAAGCATGTGACCGCATGCTCGACGACCACCCGACTGCCGACAGGAAATATTTGTTGCATCTGCCGTCATGCATTTGCGAGATGTTGCTGTCAATCCTGTGACGGCTGCAGCTGCAGCTGCAGTTGTGCAAGGAGAGCACCGTCGCTCACTTGCTGGCCCTCCCGCACCAGCACCTGCTGCAGCGTCCCTGCTGCTGCCGCCCTCACAGCATGCTGCATCCAGATGAAACAGAGAGGGACGGATGAAGAAGCAGCACAGAAGGAGAGGGGAGAGGGGGGGCATTTGCAAGTTGCATGTCTTGGAACATCTTGCACCTTACAGCCAGACACCATTTGTTCACAGACAGAAACATGACTGAATGTGCTGACCAGCTGGAAAGAAGGAAAAGAAAAAGAAAAAAAAGGAGGGTGAGAGAAGCTGGAAAATGGAGAAGAGAAGCTGGAAAAGAGAAGCTGGAAAAGAGAAGCTGGAGAAGAGAAGCTGGAGAAGAGAAGCTGAAAAAGAGAAGCTGGAAAATGGAGAAGAGAAGCTGGAGAAGAGAAGCTGGAAAATGGAAAAGAGAAGCTGGAAAAGAGAAGCTGGAAAATGGAGAAGAGAAGCTGGAAAAGAGAAGCTGGAAAATGGAAAAGAGAAGCTGGAAAAGAGAAGCTGGAAAATGGAGAAGAGAAGCTGGAAAAGAGAAGCTGGAAAAGAGAAGCTGGAGAAGAGAAGCTGGAAAAGAGAAGCTGGAAAAGAGAAGCTGGAAAAGAGAAGCTGGAAAAGAGAAGCTGGAGAAGAGAAGCTGGAGAAGAGCGGACCAAGAAACACATCAAGATGGCGGAGCATGCAGTGGATTTGAGCTTTTAAGCTCGAAACTCTGCAAAAAAGCAGGAGTTTTTACTTTCCGTTCGACACTCACCTCCATTTTCATGGACTCGAGCACGACGACGACACCACCCTTCTCCACTCGGTCGCCGACGGCACCCGTCACTCTCACAACTCGACCGGCCATCGGCGCCACCAACGCGCCCGGTCCCGCCGCGTGCAGTCTGGACGATGCAGATGCGGACGAAAGAGTGCCGGCAGGGTCTGGGTCTTCCGGTGCGTAGCGGGGGAGGTGGTATGTGAAGTGGTGGTGGCCCTCAGCCGGAGAGGAGGACAGCCACAGGTGTACGTGGCCCGTGTCGCCCTGCCCTCCGTGCAAACAGCAATGATGCAGAGGAAGTGGAAAAAACACACGAAAGCGGAAGAAAGAGAGAAGGGGACAGCCGCATGTGCACGTGGCCCGTGCTGTGTTGTGAGAGAACGATGGGTGGATAGACACGATTAACCAGGTTTAGTCGTTTTTGCAAAACGTCTGAACCTGTTTGATCGTGTTGTGCTGTGGAGAAGAATGGGTGCACAGACAGCCACAGAGCTACTGCAGGTTTGCAGCGACAGTGCAATGCATGCACGGCAATGTTCTCTAAAATGATTTTTGCAGAAGACATCATCTTACAGTGCGACAGATTTTCAGTGCCAACACATGGCTTGTGCCAACACATGGCTTGTGCCAACACATGGCTTGTGCCAACACATGGCTTGCGCCAACACATGGCTTGTGCCAACACATGACTTGCGCCAACACATGGCTTGCGCCAACACATGGCTTGCGCCAACACATGGCTTGCGCCAACACATGGCTTGCGCCAACACATGGCTTGCGCCAACACATGGCTTGTGCCAACACATGGCTTGTGCCAACACATGGCTTGCGCCAACACATGGCTTGCGCCAACACATGGCTTGTGCCAACACATGGCGTGTGCCACGACCAAGAGACAAAGGGGAGGAGGGACACTGGTGCACGCGGCCCATGTCGTTCTGTCGTGTACGATGGTGGTGTGTCGGGCAAGTGGCTGGCGGAAGGAGGGAGGGAGGAGGGGGGGGGGGGGGGGGNNAGAGAGAGAGAGAGAGAGAGAGAGAGAGAGAGAGAGGGGTAGCAGATGACAAAGAGGACAGAGAGGGAGCTTGAAAGCGTCGAAGAGACAACAACAGCGACGGCAGTCAACGACTTGGTGCCGTGGCATCCAAAGGTGAGGCAGAGTGGCAACGGTGTTGAGGACACGTTGGAAGTCCATGTGTCAACTTCAGACTCTAAACCTCAAACCCTAGACCCCAAACCCTAGGCAAGGTGGAGTTGCAATGACGTTGAGGGCTTGCAGCGACGAACATGGGCTAACTTGGTCCTTTTGTGTCAATGTCCAGACAGACAGATAGGTGCAAGCGAGCTTGTGGCCAACGAACATGATGCTGGTGTGCGGAGATGAACACCTCGTAGACGCCGTCTCGCGTCTCGCAAGACACGAAGATTGCATCTTGCCTAGGCAACCAACCAAAAATTCCTCAGGGTCGCCACAGTGTGCAGGCTATGCGGTCCTGTCCAAACGTACTTCCAAGGTGTGCCACACCCAGTTCTCATTGCCACCCCCATCCATGGCACACATCCCAACAAACCCCATGATGTGACAGAGGACAGCTGAGCGCACGCATTGAAAGCCTTCACATCTCCACCATCTTCACAATGTCATGCACTGTTGTGTGGACACTTGATTCTCTAGAGATAGCAACGCTTTTCCTTCACTTGTCGTCAGTGAGTTTTCCTTCTCAAGGGCAAGGCTTCACGACCTCCCTCTCAAGGTCTCCCCATCTCCCTCCAACCCCCACCCCCCCCCCCCCCGCTCTCTCTCTCTCTCGCTCTCTCTCTCTCTCGCTCTCTCTCTCTCTCGCTCTCTCTCTCTCTCGCTCTCTCTCTCTCTCGCTCTCTCTCTCTCTCGCTCTCTCTCTCTCTCGCTCTCTCTCTCTCTCGCTCTCTCTCTCTCTCGCTCTCTCTCTCTCTCGCTCTCTCTCTCTCTCGCTCTCTCTCTCTCTCGCTCTCTCTCTCTCTCGCTCTCTCTCTCTCTCGCTCTCTCTCTCTCTCGCTCTCTCTCTCTCTCGCTCTCTCTCTCTCTCGCTCTCTCTCTCTCTCGCTCTCTCTCTCTCTCGCTCTCTCTCTCTCTCGCTCTCTCTCTCTCTCGCTCTCTCTCTCTCTCGCTCTCTCTCTCTCTCGCTCTCTCTCTCTCTCGCTCTCTCTCTCTCTCGCTCTCTCTCTCTCTCGCTCTCTCTCTCTCTCGCTCTCTCTCTCTCTCGCTCTCTCTCAGGCCTCACCTGTGCACGGATCGAGCCGTAGCTGCAGTACTCCAAAAGCAATCAGTGTTGACCCTCAAGAAAAGAAAGACAATAAGAAAAAGAAAAAAAAAAAACAAAATCTCTCACGCCTCACCTGGGCACGGAAGGAGCCGTCGCCACAGTACTCGACTAGCAGCCTCAAACTTTCCGGTGAGACGTTGGCCGTGTCCTTATTCTGCTCATGGTCTTGGTGGTGGCGGTGGCGGCGGCGGTGGTGGTGAGGGTGGTGATGGTGCGGGCCGTCGCCCTCGTCTCCGGGCGTGAGGACGAAGGGGCGTAGGTGGCTGTGGTTGACGCGGAAAGCGGAGCCGCTGTTCCACAGGCTGTTGCTGGGAGTGAGTCCTGCGGTAGTTTGGTTTCATGTTCACAGAATGCGATTTTCCGGTGTATTGTTCTCAGAGTTCAGACGTTTGTTTGTTTGGTTTTATATTTACGGAGATTATGTATTCACGCGAGAACCTCAACCGATGGGGCCACCGTCAGCAGAGCAGCCGCATGAGCTATGTCAGCAGCAGCAGCAGCAGCAGCAGCAGCAGCAGCAGCAGCAGCAGCAGCAGCAGCAGTAGCAGCAACGGCGGAGGCGGTGGCGGCGGCGGCGACGGCGGCGGCAGCAGCAGCAGCAGCAGAAGCAGCAAAAGCAGCGGAAGCAGTGGCGGCTGCGGCGGGGGCAGCAGCATAAGCAGAATGAGCAGCAGCAGCAGCAACAGCAGAGGAGGTAATCACTAGGCAGTACAAGGTGGAGATATGGCTACCTAGCAAAAGGATTATAATTTTTAAGTCGCTTTGCAAAGCGACTTAAAAATTATAATCCTACAAGGTGGAGATGTGACTACCTAGCAAAAGCAACCCTTGCACAGTACACTTTCTGACTTGGCGCATCGACTCAGCGACTCCGACACAAGTCCACGAGTGGGACTAACCCACTTTGCTGTGACTCTGACATTCTGTGAATTACAGCAATAATAACTATGAAAGTAGCACAACCAACTGTGCACTTTCTCTCTCTCACCTCCGCTGCCTTCACTTTCACGCCACCTCTCCACAACGCACAGCCCGATCGCTGCAGCCGCCGCCGGCAGCAGCAGCTGCCTGCGCTCTTCAGCTGCCGTGCCTGAGGCTGCCCGTGCTTGCTCGCCAGGTGTCGCGCTGTCAGTGGTTGAACCCGGGAAGAGCTCGTGTCTGTGGTGCTGGATGAAGTGCGTGTCAAAGTCGGCATCCGCAAAGGCGGGAATGGACGAGACGGCTCGTAGGAATGGCAGGTTGTTGGGCAGACCCGCTATCTGGAAAAGGAAGGAAAAAAAGCCACATTGAATGAAAGCCAGGGAAACAAAAAAAAGGAAGAAAAACAAAAGGCATTGAATGAAATGTTTCGCCGCCGTTTCTCTTGGCCAAAAAAGGAATGGAAGGGGTTCGGTGCAGTGGCGTTCATGCAGGTGCGCCAACCGCAAGGCATTGTGGTCAACTCCTCCGAGAGCAACAAAATGTGCATTGAATGAAAAGCTGCTTCCTGTATGTCTTGGCCACGACGGACTGGCAAGGGCATCCACCCAGTGGCCTTCGTGCCGGTGCATCGACTACAAGACTCGCTGTCAACTCCTCCCGTAGGAGCTGCCCTTGCATGCCATGGGAGGGTGCCACCTGTGGCAAGCATAGGTACTTAGCCAGACAGGTGCCCCGGGTGTCACCCGGGGGGAAAAAAAAAAAACCCCTGCAGGTTCAGAAGGTGTGTCGAGGTCCACGTCTGCCGTGCACAAGTATGTGGCACTACCACCAGGCTGTTCTGCAACTTGTGGGCAAAACAAAGTTCAAGTGCAGCTCCTTGTGAGCACCTACAAGCTCATACCTGGTACTGCGCCAGGCTCGATCGCAGTTTGCGGAGCGCAGCCGCTCGATCTTGTGCGTGCACGACAAGCTTTGCGATGAGAGGGTCGTAGAACGTGGTCACCTCGTCGCCTTCCTGCACGCCAGTCTCCACCCGAACTGCAAAAACGTTTCACAATTTCAGAGAAAAAACAAAAACGAAAAAAACATCAAAAGGCATGAAGATCTTGCTGCATGCCTATGTCCACACCCTCGATGCACACTTGGACGATAGCCATGCCGCGTAAAGGAGAGGAGAAACCTCACATTCTTCGGCATGCCGCGGAAAGAAGAAGAGAAACCTCACATTCTTTGGCATGCCGCGGAAAGAAGAAGAGAAACCTAACATTCTTTGGCATGCCGCGGAAAGAAGAAGAGAAACCTAACATTCTTCGGCATGCCGTGGAAAGAAGAAGAGAAACCTCACATTCTTTGGCATGCCGTGGAAAGAAGAAGAGAAACCTCACATTCTTTGGCATGCCGCGGAAAGAAGAAGAGAAACCTAACATTCTTCGGCATGCCGTGGAAAGAAGAAGAGAAACCTCACATTCTTTGGCATGCCGTGGAAAGAAGAAGAGAAACCTCACATTCTTTGGCATGCCGTGGAAAGAAGAAGAGAAACCTCACATTCTTTGGCATGCCGCGGAAAGAAGAAGAGAAACCTCACATTCTTTGGCATGCCGTGGAAAGAAGAAGAGAAACCTCACATTCTTCGGCATGCCGCGGAAAGAAGAAGAGAAACCTAACATTCTTCGGCATGCCGCGGAAAGAAGAATAGAAACCTAACATTCTTCGGCATGCCGCGGAAAGAAGAAGAGAAACCTAACATTCTTCGGCATGCCGCGGAAAGAAGAAGAGAAACCTCACATTCTTTGGCATGCCGTGGAAAGAAGAAGAGAAACCTCACATTCTTCGGCATGCCGCGGAAAGAAGAAGAGAAACCTAACATTCTTCGGCATGCCGCGGAAAGAAGAAGAGAAACCTCACATTCTTTGGCATGCCGTGGAAAGAAGAAGAGAAACCTCACATTCTTCGGCATGCCGCGGAAAGAAGAAGAGAAACCTCACATTCTTTGGCATGCCGCGGAAAGAAGAAGAGAAACCTAACATTCTTTGGCATGCCGCGGAAAGAAGAAGAGAAACCTAACATTCTTCGGCATGCCGCGGAAAGAAGAAGAGAAACCTAACATTCTTTGGTATGCCGTGGAAAGAAGAAGAGAAACCTCACATTCTTTGGTATGCCGTGGAAAGAAGAAGAGAAACCTCACATTCTTTGGCATGCCGTGGAAAGCAGAAGAGAAACCTCACATTCTTTTGCAGGACTCCAGAACCTTTTCAGTCGTGCAGAACAGTGTTAGGTTTTGAGAGCATGGTTGCCTCCACACCCTTGCTATGCATGTACATGCGCATGCACATGCACATGCACATGCACATACACATGCCCATGCACATGCACATGTAAGTATGCACATATGCACATGCACGTACACATGCACATGCGTGTATGCATATATGCACATGCACATGCACATGCACGGTTGACCGACATGCACACGCACGCACGCACACACGCACGCACGCACGCACACACACACACATGCACGCACGCACGCACGGACGCACGTGCGTAGGAACGCATACACGT
>SZWC01012423.1:16467-23056 GCA_023375785.1 Penium margaritaceum | reverse complement strand
AAAAAAAAAAAAAAAAACCTCAGGAAAGAGAAGATACACAGTGTTACATAATAATCAAGTGTTTCACGCAAAGTGTGCATAGGATTACATAGTAATCGAGAAAAAGTATTCATATTGGTATCTCCTAAGAGGTTAAATAATTGCCCACAATCTGGACCACATAATGGAAGCTTTGCCATGAGAATTTACTTCATTCATGGAAACCAGAACTGGTTGTAAACAGACTGCTAAACTGTCACCCGCATTCTTTCAAACTAATATATTTGTTCGCCCATGTGTGCTCTTAAACATTGTGTATGGTTTGGGCGAACTATTAATAAATTGCACCAAGCTATGCTAGATTTTTTCCAGCTTTTGTGGATGTAAAAGCCAAAAAAAACACAACAAAAAATTGAAGGAATGCGCTTGAAAGTATAGTATTATGTATAACAATTCACCAACATATTGAAGAAGAACCTCAAAAGGCGTTTCTTCTCTTTTTTATGAATATGGTTTTATTTAATGCTTAAATGAGATGATTTTTTTCTTTTATTGTGAACATGCTAGTTTCACACGTCTATTATGAACTTCGCAAAATAGAACACGATCTTTAACAAACTTGGATGAATTTTGAATGTTTCATTGTGTTATAAAAAATAATGTGACTTAATTAAATGCAGAATTTGATTTATTTACCTTCTTGTATGACGGTGGTTGAAATTCTTTTCTTTCAAGTTCATTTTGACCCTATTTGAAGCCGGGTTCAGGAGTCCCGAGTGTTTAGCATGTCGACCAGTTCTGTGAAACAGGACAGGGTGAGGCCAAGGAGGAGCGATCTAGAGGGAAAAAAACAATATTAAATTCCGCTCGCCAATGGACTGGAGGGGTTGTACCCAACCGAACATACAGTCCTTACCCGTTTGCCTTGGCACCGGACTGGTCATTCCGTATTATCCGGGGTCTGTCCGGACATCTAGGTCGATGTCCGTTATTTTCATCTTCTGGGCAGACCCATGCTCGGCGTCCGCGGACGTGGAAGGGGCATACAGTCCGACTGATTCTTGCACCCTGATTGGTGGATGCGTCGGAAAAATGACCGATCCACCCAATCACGATTTTCTGGAAGCATCTTTTGGCCACGAACCGATTGTAATAGGTTACTATGTAACCCAAAAACCCTCAGGAAAAAGAAGATACATGCTATTTTAGCATTATACGTGTTTTAGGTACTATTTATGGAATGATCTTCTACCTCTTCTATGTTCCTTCTATCACCATCCGTTGTCAATAAGAAGGTTCACTTAGGACTTGTAAAGCTTTGTCTGTCCAATGATAGGATCAGACGATCAGGGTCTTTCACCTCGGTCTTTGCTAGCGGAACGACTATATTGAGTTTGATTTGTTTGTTTACACCTTTCGAGGGGCTGGCTCGTCGACTTCGCTTCCGTCGATGTCATTATTTTTTCTGCTTCATTGTCTATTATTGAGTGTGGAGGCTTAGCTCGGTCCTGAACGTCGAGAATCGTGAAGAAAAATACATCGGTCAATATTGACTCATGCACTGAAAAACACAGCTTGGATAAATGCCACGCAGGAATCGTTTTGTCAACTCAACACAATACTAAGGCTGTCGATACATAGCTTGTGTCATTTCCATGCAGGAATGGTTCAGGCGACAATGTCGTCCCTATTTTTTTTTTAACCCGAGTTAGGTCGTCTGTATGGAGTTGGTCGAACAAGTAAGAAAAAACTTGAGCTGTTAGATTGCATGATCCAACAAACTAAAAGTGAGCGTGTTTACAAAGAGAGACATATTTGTAAAATTGATATCTGCAAAACGTTTTTACAACACCTATTATGGAACGTCATTACAAAGAAATATTGTCTTCAGTGATGTACGCTATGTTTTACGATTAACAAGTATTCAATGTTGCACGCAAGGTGTGCACANAACTTGAAAAACGTGCTTCCAGTTCCCAATTTTGAAGACATGAATACAATACCCAGTAAAATCCTTAGGTGGTGGCCCAAGTCATGTCCACCCAAACATCGCGATTACTGCAAAAAAAAAAAAAAAAACCTCAGGAAAGAGAAGATGCACAGTGTTACATAATATTCAAGTGTTTCACGCAAAGTGTGCATAGGATTACATAGTAATCGAGAAAAAGTATTCATATTGGTATCTCTTAAGAGGTTAAATAATTGCCCACAATCTGGACCACATAATGGAAGCTTTGCCATGAGAATTTACTTCATTCATGGAAACCAGAACTGGTTGTAAATAGACTGCTAAACTGTCACCCGCATTCTTTCAAACTAATATTTTTGTTCGCCCATGTGTGCTCTTAAACATTGTGTATGGTTTGGGCGAACTATTAATAAATTGCACCAAGCTATGCTAGATTTTTTCCAGCTTTTGTGGATGTAAAAGCCAAAAAAACACAACAAAAAATTGAAGGAATGCGCTTGAAAGTATAGTATTATGTATAACAATTCACCAACATATTGAAGAAGAACCTCAAAGGGCGTTTCTTCTCTTTTTTATGAATATGGTTTTATTTAATGCTTAAATGAGATGATTTCTTTCTTTTATTGTGAACATGCTAGTTTCACACGTCTATTATGAACTTCGCAAAATAGAACACGACCTTTAACAAACTTGGATGAATTTTGAATGTTTCATTGTGTTATAAAAAATAATGTGACTTAATTAAATGCAGAATTTGATTTATTTACCTTCTTGTATGACGGTGGTTGAAATTCTTTTTCTTTCAAGTTCATTTTGACCCTATTTGAAGCCGGGTTCAGGAGTCCCGAGTGTTTAGCATGTCGACCAGTTCCGTGAAACAGGACAGGGTGAGGCCAAGGAGGAGCGATCTAGAGGGAAAAAAACAATATTAAATTCCGCTCGCCAATGGACTGGAGGGGTTGTACCCAACCGAACATACAGTCCTTACCCGTTTGCCTTGGCGCCGGACTGGTCATTCCATATTATCCGGGGTCTGTCCGGACATCTAGGTCGATGTCCGTGATTTTCATCTTCTGGGCAGACCCACGCTCGGCGTCCGCGGACGTGGAAGGGGCATACAGTCCGACTGATTCTTGCACCCTGATTGGTGGATGCGTCGGAAAAATGACCGATCCACCCAATCACGATTTTCTGGAAGCATCTTTTGGCCACGAACCGATTGTAATAGGTTACTATGTAACCCAAAAACCCTCAGGAAAAAGAAGATACATGCTATTTAAGCATTATACGTGTTTTAGGTACTATTTATGGAATGATCTTCTACCTCTTCTATGTTCCTTCTATCACCATCCGTTGTCAATAAGAAGGTTCACTTAGGACTTGTAAAGCTTTGTCTGTCCAATGATAGGATCAGACGATCAGGGTCTTTCACCTCGGTCTTTGCTAGCGGAACGACTATATTGAGTTTGATTTGTTTGTTTACACCTTTCGAGGGGCTGGCTCGTTGACTTCGCTTCCGTCGATGTCATTATTTTTTCTGCTTCATTGTCTATTATTGAGTGTGGAGGCTTAGCTCGGTCCTGAACGTCGAGAATCGTGAAGAAGAATACATCTGTCAATATTGACTCATGCACTGAAAAACACAGCTTGGATAAATGCCACGCAGGAATCGTTTTGTCAACTCAACACAATACTAAGGCTGTCGATACATAGCTTGTGTCATTTCCATGCAGGAATGGTTCAGGCGACAATGTCGTCCCTATTTTTTTTTTAACTCGAGTTAGGTCGTCTGTATGGAGTTGGTCGAACAAGTAAGAAAAAACTTGAGCTGTTAGATTGCATGATCCAACAAACTAAAAGTGAGTGTGTTTACAAAGAGAGACATATTTGTAAAATTGATATCTGCAAAACGTTTTTACAACACCTATTATGGAACGTCATTACAAAGAAATATTGTCTTCAGTGATGTACGCTATGTTTTACGATTAACAAGTATTCAATGTTGCACGCAAGGTGTGCACAGGGTTACGTATTTCACAGAACTGTATAATTCTTAATGTTAGGAAATGGTGAACATAAGGAGCAAATTCTNAGAGAGAGAGAGAGAGAGAGAGAGAGAGAGAGAGAGGGATATGTGAATGTTTGGTAATAACTACTTCTCTCACGATGTAATTCAATGAATCACACATCTTTTGCAAATGTTTATTTTCATGTTTCTTGCAATTTTGTGTGTTTACAAGAAACATTTACAGCCTTGATCCTTGACAACATTGTTCTTTGAGCAGGTTTTGTATTAAAGATTAAACAAAGGAAGAGTAGTAGACTTACCTATAGACCACAACTCAAGTTGTGATTGTTGAGTTTAGCTGGCCATGCCATCTCCACATTAGTTGGAACGTTCCCTCGCCTCATGAGATGCCCCATTCTCACGTTTCTTGCATTTCTTGTTATTTATGTTGGGTATACTTTGCAATTATCTATCTGAAGTGGATTTATTCTTCAAGAGCTACATACGAGCTCAAGTTAGTGCACAAAATTCCATGAAGGAATTCACTGCTTGTGCACCCTTGCACAAAAACATGAGAGTAGATAATGAATTTAGGATTTCTTCAAGGAATTTCCCGTTTTACTCATCGTCTTGGAGTAACCCATACTTATCACAACGTTATTGTTGGGATCAAAGTATTCTGAAAAGAATCGATGTTAAGAGTTTTGACATAAGATAGATATACATTTCTAAATATATATATATACATTCAGATATAAACAGGTATATTTTAAGGTATGCATTTACATGTAGATGTAGATGTTAATGGTAATGTAGATGTAGATGTAGATGTACAAGCATGTGTAGATTTAGATGTATATGTAGATGTAGATGTACATGTATAATCAGATGTAGATTTTGATTTCAATCAAGATTTAGATTTAGTTGTAGATGTAGATCGAGTGTAGATGTAGATGTTGATGTGAATGTTGTATAACTTATTTTTGAGAACTGCAGTCCATTTATCTGAATTAATTAGAACACTATGTCACTTACCGATGAAGAATAATTGTTCTTTATGTATATTTCCTGTTAATTTCATTGTGTTATTGGAAGCGCCGGGTTTGGTGTTGACGCAGCCTCTCAACCTGTCCTGACTTGGGAAAATGAGTATGTGGATAGGGTCAAAGACGGACAGTGTTAGCCTTTCCTTCGCTATCCGCACTTTCTGTGCTGGCGTCCACGCTTCTGCCACAGGTGACCATTATTGGTTGCACTTGTGGTGTTGGANAGAGAGAGAGAGAGAGAGAGAGAGAGAGAGAGAGAGGGATATGTGAATGTTTGGTAATAACTACTTCTCTCACGATGTAATTCAATGAATCACACATCTTTTGCAAATGTTTATTTTCATGTTTCTTGCAATTTTGTGTGTTTACAAGAAATATTTACAGCCTTGATCCTTGACAACATTGTTCTTTGAGCAGGTTTTGTATTTAAGATTAAACGAAGGAAGAGTAGTAGACTTACCTATAGACCACAACTCAAGTTGTGATTGTTGAGTTTAGCTGGCCATGCCATCTCCACATTAGTTGGAACGTTCCCTCGCCTCATGAGATGCCCCATTCTCATGTTTCTTGCATTTCTTGTTATTTATGTTGGGTATACTTTGCAATTATCTATCTGAAGTGGATTTATTCTTCAAGAGCTACATACGAGCTCAAGTTAGTGCACAAAATTCCATGAAGGAATTCACTGCTTGTGCACCCTTGCACAAAAACATGAGAGTAAATAATGAATTTAGGATTTCTTCAAGGAATTTCCCGTTTTACTCATCGTCTTGGAGTAACCCATACTTATCACAACGTTATTGTTGGGATCAAAGTATTCTGAAAAAAATCGATGTTAAGAGTTTTGACATAAGATAGATATACATTTCTAAATATATATATACATTCAGATATAAACAGGTATATTTTAAGGTATGCATTTACATGTAGATGTAGATGTTAATGGTAATGTAGATGTAGATGTAGATGTACAAGCATGTGTAGATTTAGATGTATATGTAGATGTAGATGTACATGTATAATCAGATGTAGATTTTGATTTCAATCAAGATTTAGATTTAGTTGTAGATGTAGATGTTGATGTGAATGTTATATAACTTATTTTTGAGAACTGCAGTCCATTTATCTGAATTAATTAGAACACTATGTCACTTACTGATGAAAAATAATTGTTCTTTATGTATATTTCCTGTTAATTTCATTGTGTTATTGGAAGCGCCGGGTTTGGTGTTGACGCAGCCTCTCAACCTGTCCTGACTTGGGAAAATGAGTATGTGGATAGGGTCAAAGACGGACAGTGTTAGCCTTTCCTTCGCTATCCGCACTTTCTGTGCTGGCGTCCACGCTTCTGCCACAGGTGACCATTATTGGTTGCACTTGTGGTGTTGGACTTGATAGACTACAATAAAATGTTCCCACATCCTTACAACATAAAAAAGAAAAAGACCGACTTTTGATGCCTGAACTGGGACATCGAAGGCTGGTTTACAGATTCATGAGGTCGGAAAATTCGAATGCGAGAAGATCCGTCTCGCACCCAGATTTTATGTCCTCGCTTAAAGTATGTGGACGTCACACGAGTCGCCC
>SZWC01012423.1:11467-13967 GCA_023375785.1 Penium margaritaceum | reverse complement strand
ACACACACGCGCACACACACGCGCACACACACGCGCACACACACGCGCACACACACGCGCACACACACGCGCACACACACGCGCACACACACGCGCACACACACGCGCACACACACGCGCACACACACGCGCACACACACGCGCACACACACGCGCACACACACGCGCACACACACGCGCACACACACGCGCACACACACGCGCACACACACGCGCACACACACGCGCACACACACGCGCACACACACGCGCACA
This sequence comes from Penium margaritaceum, assembly GCA_023375785.1. Classification (NCBI taxonomy): domain Eukaryota; kingdom Viridiplantae; phylum Streptophyta; class Zygnematophyceae; order Desmidiales; family Peniaceae; genus Penium; species Penium margaritaceum. The sequence continues at coordinate 13,712 of SZWC01012423.1, read as the reverse complement.
CACACGCGCACACACACGCGCACACACACGCGCACACACACGCGCACACACACGCGCACACACACGCGCACACACACGCGCACACACACGCGCACACACACGCGCACACACACGCGCACACACACGCGCACACACACGCGCACACACACGCGCACACACACGCGCACACACACGCGCACACACACGCGCACACACACGCGCACACACACGCGCACACACACGCGCACACACACGCGCACACACACGCGCACACACACGCGCACACACACGCGCACACACTCGCGCACACACACACACACACACACACACACACACACACACACACACACACACACACACACACACACACACACACACACACACACACACACATACACACACACCCCACACCCCACACACAGAAGCCTCTACACACACTGTCTGATTTGAAAACGCGAAACCATGCCAAAATTTGTTTTCAAACTTGGGTATAAAGTTCGATGACAATGGTTACTACGTAACCCAAAAATAGTAAGTTTAATTTAGCAAATGGCTGTCTGATAGGACAATCTAATGTCTCCCACAAAAGGCAAGAAAATACCTTGCAATGTTTTTCTCAGGTGCGATGTAAACAGGGGATCGTATGAATAATGCGAAAACGAGGAAGTGTATTGTTTGTCTAAATGGGCCTCGTATTTCCTGATTATAGGAAAATAGTGCAGCATATATTGCAACATCAATTACACGACAGTTAAATACCTACTAGCTTGCATGGAACTGATGAACGGTGTGTGTTATGCAAAACGCCGTCGTGCGTTGTGTGGAACGGACTGTGGCAGCACTCCTCAACCATGCTCCACCGCGGTTGCTTGCAGGAACGTGTATGGCGATGCAAATTTGTCACGTAATAGACTAGACATCAGACAGAAACTTAAAAAAGAAAACCCTCAGCGATAATCATCAGCAAAAGGTGGGCACATGCTTCAAACTTGTGTTAAAATATTAGAAAACTACACTTATTCTGTTCTCTTCACCGTCACATTGCACGCAAAAAAGAAGGAAACGAAAAAAGTGACGAATCTAGAGAATCTTGAGATTTTATTATTGTAATACCCATTATTTTTAAACATGCATAAAATACTGATATTCTGTTCATGATTTTTCAAAATTTGGCCCCGCAGTTGCGGTTACGAAGTATTCACGTTTTGTGGACAAGGTGTTAAGTCGTTAACACCAGTGGGTTATCCAGATTCTCGGTGAGGAAAGTGGGTAATCGGGCAGGACCACGTTCAAAACGTGGGTAAAGGGAATTATTCCGTTTGCGGAATGGAGAAACATGTTTGTTTAGAATATGTTTCGACTCTGGCGCATATTCCATATCATGACGAATCGTCACTCTGACGTCTTGTTCATGCCCCATAGCGTCGAAAACGCGATGCGTGTCGGAAGTCATGGATGATGACCTTCCTGAACAGGACGGTAACAGCAGCAGCGGCAGCATCACCACCACCATCACCAACGTCGACGGCTTCGACGTTCCCCAGCTAACGCTACGGCAGCACGTCGGTCCCCTCACCGTGTGGTTTGAAGTCAGGGTCACGCAAGGTGCCACTTGGGAGCTGGCGCTTGCTGACAGAACTCCACTTCAGCTTGCCGCGTCAGACTCAGCGAAGCAGCTGTAGCAGCAGCAGCACCACCACCGGCGGCAGCAGCGGCAGAAGCAACCGCATCAGGAGTGGAAGCAGCAGCAGCGGGAGCAGGAGTGGCAGCAGCAGCGGCAGCAGTATCAGCAGCAGCAACGACGACAGTAGCGGCAGCAGCAGCAGTAGCAGCAGCAGTGTTGCGGCAGCAGTAGAAGCGGCAGCAGCAGCAGCGACAGCGGTGGCGGCAGCAGCGGCGGCGGCAGCAGCAGCAGGGGCAGCAGCGCCGGCGTTGGAGGCTGTGGCGGTGGCAGCAGCAGCAGCATAGTTCCCCGGCCTCACCTTCCTCCGTTGACGTTGAAGGAAGTGCAGCCGGTGTCTAGCTGGCGGACAAGCAGGGTGCCATCCCTCTCTGCTGCTGCCATCTCTACTACAAGAGATGGCAGCAGCAGATGAGGGAGTGCCAAACATGGATGCGGACATGAAAGCGCATGCGGACATGAAAGCGCATGCGGACATGAAAGCGCATGCGGACATGAAAGCGCATGCGGACATGAAAGCGCATGCGGACATGAAAGCGCTTGCGGACATGAAAGCGGATGCGGACATGAAAGCGGATGCGGACA
>SZWC01012422.1:13490-29888 GCA_023375785.1 Penium margaritaceum | reverse complement strand
TTTTAGAAATGTTTCTTGGCCAAATAAATCATTACATTATGCACATTCATCTGTAGCTATCACTTGGATACATCAACTGTACTTTCTTGTTCTAACCCAAGTTGACTGGTGTTTTAACGGTCGTTACACTATCAAATCCTCAATTATGGGCAGGTATCACCCTGTTTCATTTTGTTTTATGACGATTGTAGTACTACTTGACCTACACATGATCTTAACAATAACATGATGCCCTATGAATGTCTTCTAAACATGTTTCATGTGTAAGTTTTGAACTAGCATCTCAAACTAGTTTTGGCATTCCTTTAAGTGTTATTTCCTCCAATCCCCTTGATGGAAAAAAACATAGCATTGACCAAGCCTTTGTTGGAAATTTTATGATATATATCTCCAATAAGGTCTTTTTAGTGTTAAAACCCCTCAAAATCACCCACAAATACATTGTATACTCGTTTTCTTGTTTTACTCCGTGACTTCACATACTCAAATTGGATATTGTGAGGTTTCTGGCAATAATCGGATTTTGTTTGACTTCACACAAGATGTGATTTTCCCACACGTTGTTAGCCCTTCTACAATCCTTGATTTTCTTGTACCTTTTGTGTTCCCTGGTTCAGACTCATTTTTCGTTATTGGGAACCCCTCCAAGTTAGAAACCAACTTTATGCCGATCTAGCAGAGACATATATTTTGCTACCATACGCTATTGAAATTTGTCATAGTGGAAGTTGTTGGCGGCTTGAACTTGTTGCAGTCACATGCGCCATTGAAGTCGCGGAGCCACTAGAAGTTTAGCATGTATCCACTGTAAACTTTCCTACCATAAAAACATAGGATAAGCTATCCTGGATATCATACAATTAATGTAATAAATGTCCTCCTTGGGCCTGTTTCAGCTTTAGAAACTCATATAGCAGCAGTTTGGGGCAGCAGCGTGCGGGAACCCACGCTCGTCGCTTAAGCTGCCCCCTCAGTCTGCTACACCAGAGCCTGAGTCTGAGAGCTTTGGTGTTTGTTACTCAGAATTGCGCGTGCCAGAGTTAGCACAAGACAACAGCTGAAAAGTGGAAATGACTGATTAAGAACTGAGAATGAGACACAATGGGAGACCCCTCCAAGAACTAGCCTCCCCCAGCTCTGCAGCACTTGTTACTCAGTTCACCAGCCAATCAGAAAACAGATTTTTTTTTCAGGCAGGCAGGTTTTCTCGGCGAGCCCTGCCAGACGGCCGACAGCCCAAAACCCAGGTGTCTTCTGTTTTTCCTTGAAACTGTACCATACCATAATGTGCACGCTAACAGCAGTCAAGATTTATAGCTGCCTAAACCCTGACGGCGTCTACTCTAGTCCCCGGTACAAACAGTACCCGAAAATCATGAAACTTGGACCCTATGCATGATACAGCGCTTTGAGTGCAACAGTACAGTCAAATACAGCACTGGACACGTGTAAACAGCAAAAGTAGCGACAGAGACTGCCGACGGCACGGTTTCCGAGGAGGTCCGCCGATGGAGCTGAGCACGTGGAAGAGAGGAGGCTCCAGCAAACTGCGAGTGGGTCTCATCGTGCGTCGGCTCCACCAGACGACACTCCAGCGGCGTCGCGTCTCACCGTCAGTCATCTGCACGCCGATGTACACAAGCCGGGAGGACAGAACAGAGTATGATGAGAGATGCATGAAAAACCAACAGTTTCTTTGTAAGGAACAGAGCCCATTGGCTCAAATGGCATTGCCGATTGCAATATCATGCATGTTAAACCTCTCATGTTAGAGTGTTGAAGTGACTATCACTCCTTGTAATGGGGTTTTCTTGTCTCACGTGCCTATGGTTTTCCCAACGTTTGTAAGTGCGAGTAATTCTCTTGGTCGCATTGGACTATTCTTACGTCATTCATGTGGCTATGAAATCACTTCAAACCAACTAGATAAANAAGAGGGGGTACACCATTGAATTCGACGACCTGGTGTGTTTAGTTTTTTATTTCGAAGAGGGTGCTGGCTAAATGTGTTTTTTCCCCTCCACTTTGAGTTCGATGGCGACAACCATTCAACTTTTTGATGTTTCAAACAGTTGATTTCTCATCAATCTTGCGTTTGACATTCACCAAATGTCAAACGCGGGGCGAGGAGCAGTCGGTGGCCTCGAAAACCAGAGGAATGCACATCGAGGTTCATGAACTCGTTGGCACAATTACATGTTTTGTCTGAATTACCTGATTCAAAAGAAGTCAATGCATAGTGCCCAGTTTTGAATGCGACACAAAAGTGGGGATAGACCATTGAAATCAGAAAAACACTTTTGGATTTTTTTGGTACTTTTGAATTCGACAAAAATCCGTTTTGACGAATTTCGACCACTAAAAATACAATCAACATCGAAATCAAAGTTAACTTGGGTATACTTTTATGAATTATACCCAAACAGTTAGATGCATGTATTTGAGATGAAAGTGGAAATGATGCATGGTTAGCATGTTTGGCATTTGAGTAATGCAATTCGTGTGAATTCATGATTTCCTTGTTCTTTTCTATGAACCTTACAGTAAAGGCAAGGGATTAAAATCTCAGTAGAATACATTGGAGAGACACCTCGCTAGGAACCCAATGAATTCAAGAACTTGGAAAAAATGTCACCTAATACATAAGTTCAATGGCACTCCCACTAACCTTTTAGAAAGTTTGTCAAACATATCCAGAAGATTATCTTGTTAGGAGCATGCAAGGCTGGCCAAAATGACCATGGAAATTATTGAAACCATCGAGATACCAATGTCTAGGGACTGTCATCATAATGTGAGGAACATGATCCTATTGATTGAAGGGCCTCCTTTTCACTAGGAATGTACTCCATTTTCATCAATTTGGTTTCATTTTTCTTTATTCCTCATACATCGTCTTCCTGCTTCATGTTTACTGGTCTAGTTATAGCCTACATAATGTTTGAAGTTTTTAGAAAACATTACTGCATGTAGGTATCCCTTCACTTACCCCCATAGAAATCATATTCAAACTTAGATCACGTGAGTGGATGCCCTCTCTTACCCACACAAACATTCCCTCCTTCGTGTCTCGTAAAAAACACTAACTGTGTGAAGCATATGCATTTTCACCCACAAAGCCCGACCTAGCGTGGAAGTATATTGTAAAGCAAAATTGTGAGGCTCTTGTTAACACTAAATACAGTGATACATGTATGTTGTTTATATTCATGTTTATGTTCCCTAATATTGGCTTAATTCATACAAAAACTCGTTGCTCTTGGGCTCGACCCTATAATGTAATTAGGTTTTCTACTTACAGCCAGTGTGCAGATACTCTTTCTAGAATGATTTTCTGAAAACAAATGGGCTCAGTTTATGCCCGCACGGATCTCTTGCAAATGGAGAGGCTAGCACATTGTACTCTGATTGCTTGATTTTGATCGCGCAAAAGTTGTGAGCATGCATGTTTATTTCCGAATCCTGAAAATTTGTGAACTATTGAGAATTGCACACCTGTGAGGCCTTGTAGCCGATATGCGAAAATCCATCCCCAGTTATTGTAAGTAAAGAGGAAATGTTTTGCAAATGAATACCTGGATTTAGGGAACACTACAGCCGTAGACTTGTAGTGATTAAAATGATCAACTAGTCAAAATCCTTTGGAAAACAATCCACTTGAAATTGTCACATGTATCCTCCATTAGTAGCCTATTTACGTGTTGCGAGGTTCCTATGAATAGGTGGTGTAGGCATTTAATCNGCTCGACCCTATAATGTAATTAGGTTTTCTACTTACAGCCAGTGTGCAGATACTCTTTCTAGAATGATTTTCTGAAAACAAATGGGCTCAGTTTATGCCCGCACGGATCTCTTGCAAATGGAGAGGCTAGCACATTGTACTCTGATTGCTTGATTTTGATCGCGCAAAAGTTGTGAGCATGCATGTTTACTTCCGAATCCTGAAAATTTGTGAACTATTGAGAATTGCACACCTGTGAGGCCTTGTAGCCGATATGCGAAAATCCATCCCCAGTTATTGTAAGTAAAGAGGAAATGTTTTGCAAATGAATACCTGGATTTAGGCAACACTACAGCCGTAGACTTGTAGTGAGTAAAATGATCAACTAGTCAAAATCCTTTGGAAAACAATCCACTTGAAATTGTCACATGTATCCTCCATTTGTAGCCTATTTACGTGTTGCGAGGTTCCTATGAATAGGTGGTGTAGGCATTTAATCTCCAGTATCAAGGATACCTTCTCACTTCATAACTATAACATGAGTGAAAAGTAATGATTTGTATGTATTATGAAATCATAAATGCACAATGCTTTATCTGATCTTATTAGTCTATACTAAGTTTTGAATTCCCAATGTTACAATCAAAGTGGATGATATGTTTAGAATACTTTCTCTTATAAACATGCATGTGGGAAGTCATCAGATTGTGGTACTCGTAGATGGGTATAGCACATATTGCTAACATTGCATGTAAGAAAAAGTTCACTCACATATTCTATGTCCATGGAACGAATGAGTGGTTCCTTTTATCCAATGTAATAGGAATGAAATCCTATCAAATTCAGTTATCTCATGGTCATGAGCTAATTCTAATCTTGTGCAATTTGTCTTCAATGTACATGTCTTTCATGGGAAATGAAGTTTATGTTAAGGACCGCGTTTAGGATGCTCATTAATTTCCTGTAAAGAACCGAAGGTTGTTTTTNTAAGAAAAAGTTCACTCACATATTCTATGTCCATGGAACGAATGAGTGGTTCCTTTTATCCAATGTAATAGGAATGAAATCCTATCAAATTCAGTTATCTCATGGTCATGAGCTAATTCTAATCTTGTGCAATTTGTCTTCAATGTACATGTCTTTCATGGGAAATGAAATTTATGTTAAGGACCGCGTTTAGGATGCTCATTAATTTCCTGTAAAGAACCGAAGGTTGTTTTTGCAAGGATGTCAGACTAAAGGGTCACACGGACGTTGCTTGCAAATGGGGAGGAGGCCCCACCACAGAAGCCAGATGAACATTTACCACACATAATGTGGAGAAATGCACCCAATGTTCCCTCTTCTAAAATTGCTATACATTGCTGGCAATGTACGTCATAACAGACATTGACCATGCTATCAGTAAACACACGCGAGGGGTCCTTGGTGAAGACACACAAAAAATTGTGAATTAGGTACAAATAATGTACGTGTTTCATCTTGGCAAAAGCCAAGGGATGCACCAGAGTTGTGCCAGAGTTATGCCAGGATTGCGCAAGAGGTGTGCCTGCATTGTGCCAGAGTTGTGCTAGATTTGTGCCAGGTTAGTGCTTCAGTTGTGCCAGAGTTGTGTCCTAGTTGTGCCAGTGTTGTGCTAGAGTTGTGCCACAGTTCTGCCAGGGTTGTTCCAGAGTTGTGCCAGATTTGTGCCAGATTTGTGCCAGAGTTGTGCCANACCCAATGTTCCCTCTTCTAAAATTGCTATACATTGCTGGCAATGTACGTCATAACAGACATTGACCATGCTATCAGTAAACACACGCGAGGGGTCCTTGGTGAAGACACACAAAAAGTTGTGAATTAGGTACAAATAATGTACGTGTTTCATCTTGGCAAAAGCCAAGGGATGCGCCAGAGTTGTGCCAGAGTTATGCCAGGATTGCGCAAGAGGTGTGCCTGCATTGTGCCAGAGTTGTGCTAGATTTGTGCCAGGTTAGTGCTTCAGTTGTGCCAGAGTTGTGTCCTAGTTGTGCCAGTGTTGTGCTAGAGTTGTGCCACAGTTCTGCCAGGGTTGTTCCAGAGTTGTGCCAGATTTGTGCCAGATTTGTGCCAGAGTTGTGCCATAGTTTGCCAAATTTGTGCCAGAGTTGTTCCAGAGTTGTGCCAGAGTTGTGCCAGAGTTGTACCAAAGTTGTGCCAAAGTTGTGCCAGATTTGTGCCAGAGCTGTGCCGGAGTTGTGCCAGAGTTGTGCCAGAGTTGTGACAGAGTTGTATCAGAGTTTTGCCAGAGTTGTGCCAGAGTTGTGCCAGAGTTGTGCTCCGGTTGTGCCAAAGTTGTGCCATAGTTGTGCCAAAGTTGTGCCAGATTTGTGCCAGATTTGTGCCAGAGTTATGCCAGGGTTGTGCCATAGTTGTCCAGGAGTTGTGCCAGAGTTGTGCCACAGTTGTGCCAGAGTTGTGCCAGACTTGTGCCAAAGTTGTGCCAGAGTTGTGCCACAGTTGTGCAAGAGTTGTGCCGGAGTAATGCGAGAGTTGTGCCAGAGTTGTGCCAGAGTTGTGCCAGAGTTGTGCCAGAGTTGTACTAGGGTTGTGCCAAAGTTGTGCCATAGTTGTGCCAGAGTTGTGCCATACTTGTGCTAGAGTTGTGCCAGGTTTGTGCCAGCGTTGTGTCATAGTTCAGCCAGATTTGTGCCAGAGTTGTGCCAGAGTTGTGTCAAAGTTGTGCCAGAATTGTGCCAGAGGTGTGCCTGTATTGTGCCAGAGTTGTGCTAGAGTTGTGCCATAGTTGTGCCAGAGTTGTGCCAGATTTGTGCCAGAGTTGTGCTAGAGTTGTGCTAGAGTTGTGCCACAGTTCTGCCCGAGTTGTTCCAGAGTTGTGCCAGAAATGTGCCAGATTTGTGCCAGAGTTGTGCCATAGTTTGCCAAATTTATGCCAGAGTTGTGCCACAGTTCTGCCCGAGTTGTTCCAGAGTTGTGCCAGAAATGTGCCAGATTTGTGCCAGAGTTGTGCCATAGTTTGCCAAATTTATGCCAGAGTTGTTCCAGAGCTCTGCCAGAGTTGTGCTAGAGTTGTACCAAAGCTGTGCCAAAGTTGTGCCAGAGTTGTGCCAGAGCTGTGCCGGAGTTGTGCCAGAGTGATGCCAAAGTTGTGCAAGAGTTGTGCCAGAGTTTTGGAAGAGTTGTGCCAGAGTTGTGCCAGAGTTGTGCTAGGGTTGTGCCAGAGCTGTGCCAGAGTTGTGCCAAAGTTGTGCCAGATTTGTGCCAGAGTTGTGCCAGAGTTATTCCAGAGTTGTGCCATAGTTGTCCAAGAGTTGTGCCTGATTTGTGCCACAGTTGTGCCACAGTTGTGCCAGAGTAGTGCCAAAGTTGTCCCAGAGTTGTGCCACAGTTGCGCCAGAGTTGTGCCAGAGTTGTGCCAGAGTTGTGCCAGAGTTGTGCCAAAGTTGTGCCAGAGTTGTACTAGGGTTGTGCCAAAGATGTGCCATAGTTGTGCAAGAGTTGTGCCAGAGTTGTGCCCGAGTTGTGCCCGAGTTGTGCCCGAGTTGTGCCCGAGTTGTGCCCGAGTTGTGCCCGAGTTGTGCCCGAGTTGTGCCCGAGTTGTGCCCGAGTTGTGCCCGAGTTGTGCCCGAGTTGTGCCCGAGTTGTGCCCGAGTTGTGCCCGAGTTGTGCCCGAGTTGTGCCCGAGTTGTGCCCGAGTTGTGCCCGAGTTGTGCCCGAGTTGTGCCCGAGTTGTGCCCGAGTTGTGCCCGAGTTGTGCCCGAGTTGTGCCCGAGTTGTGCCCGAGTTGTGCCCGAGTTGTGCCCGAGTTGTGCCCGAGTTGTGCCCGAGTTGTGCCCGAGTTGTGCCCGAGTTGTGCCCGAGTTGTGCCCGAGTTGTGCCCGAGTTGTGCCCGAGTTGTGCCCGAGTTGTGCCCGAGTTGTGCCCGAGTTGTGCCCGAGTTGTGCCCGAGTTGTGCCCGAGTTGTGCCCGAGTTGTGCCCGAGTTGTGCCCGAGTTGTGCCCGAGTTGTGCCCGAGTTGTGCCCGAGTTGTGCCCGAGTTGTGCCCGAGTTGTGCCCGAGTTGTGCCCGAGTTGTGCCCGAGTTGTGCCCGAGTTGTGCCCGAGTTGTGCCCGAGTTGTGCCCGAGTTGTGCCCGAGTTGTGCCCGAGTTGTGCCCGAGTTGTGCCCGAGTTGTGCCCGAGTTGTGCCCGAGTTGTGCCCGAGTTGTGCCCGAGTTGTGCCCGAGTTGTGCCCGAGTTGTGCCCGAGTTGTGCCCGAGTTGTGCCCGAGTTGTGCCCGAGTTGTGCCCGAGTTGTGCCCGAGTTGTGCCCGAGTTGTGCCCGAGTTGTGCCCGAGTTGTGCCCGAGTTGTGCCCGAGTTGTGCCCGAGTTGTGCCCGAGTTGTGCCCGAGTTGTGCCCGAGTTGTGCCCGAGTTGTGCCCGAGTTGTGCCCGAGTTGTGCCCGAGTTGTGCCCGAGTTGTGCCCGAGTTGTGCCCGAGTTGTGCCCGAGTTGTGCCCGAGTTGTGCCCGAGTTGTGCCCGAGTTGTGCCCGAGTTGTGCCCGAGTTGTGCCCGAGTTGTGCCCGAGTTGTGCCCGAGTTGTGCCCGAGTTGTGCCCGAGTTGTGCCCGAGTTGTGCCCGAGTTGTGCCCGAGTTGTGCCCGAGTTGTGCCCGAGTTGTGCCCGAGTTGTGCCCGAGTTGTGCCCGAGTTGTGCCCGAGTTGTGCCCGAGTTGTGCCCGAGTTGTGCCCGAGTTGTGCCCGAGTTGTGCCCGAGTTGTGCCCGAGTTGTGCCCGAGTTGTGCCCGAGTTGTGCCCGAGTTGTGCCCGAGTTGTGCCCGAGTTGTGCCCGAGTTGTGCCCGAGTTGTGCCCGAGTTGTGCCCGAGTTGTGCCCGAGTTGTGCCCGAGTTGTGCCCGAGTTGTGCCCGAGTTGTGCCCGAGTTGTGCCCGAGTTGTGCCCGAGTTGTGCCCGAGTTGTGCCCGAGTTGTGCCCGAGTTGTGCCCGAGTTGTGCCCGAGTTGTGCCCGAGTTGTGCCCGAGTTGTGCCCGAGTTGTGCCCGAGTTGTGCCCGAGTTGTGCCCGAGTTGTGCCAGAGTTGTGCTCCGGTTGTGCCAGAGTTGTGCCACAATTCTGTCAGGGTTGTGCCAGAGTTATGCCAGGATTGCGCAAGAGGTGTGCCTGCATTGTGCCAGAGTTGTGCTAGGGTTGTGCCAGAGCTGTGCCTGAGTTGTGCCATAGTTTGCCAGAGTGATGCCATAGGTGCGCCAGAGTTGTGCCAGAGTTGTGCCAGAGTTGTGCCGGAGTTGTGCCAGAGTTGTGCCAGACTGTGCCAGAGTTGTGCCAGAGTTGTGCCAGAGTTGTGCCAGAGTTGTGCCAGTGTTGTGCTAGGGTTGTGCCAGAGTCGGGCCATAGTTGTGCCAGAGTTGTGCTAGGGTTTTGCCAGAGTTGTGCCATAGTTGTGCCTGAGTTGTGGCAGATTTGTGCCAGAGTTGTGCCAGAGTTGTACCAGAGTTGTACCGAGGTTCTGCCAGAGTTGTGCCAGAGTTGTGCCAGAGTTGTGCCGGAGTTGTGCCAGAGTTGTGCCAGAGTTGTTCCAGAGTTGTGCCAGATTTGTGCCAGAGCTGTGCCAGAGTTGTGCCTGATTTGTGCCATAGTTTGCCAGAGTGATGCCATAGGTGCGCCAGAGTTGTGCCAGAGTTGTGCCAGAGTTGTTCCAGAGTTGTGCCGGAGTTGTGCCTGCATTGTGTCAGAGTTGTGCTAGAGTTCTGTCAGAGTTGTCCCATTGTTTGCCAGAGTGATGCCAGAGTTGTGCCTGAGTTGTGCCAGAGTTGTTCCAGAGTTGTGCCGGAGTTGTGCCTGCATTGTGTCAGAGTTGTGCTAGAGTTCTGTCAGAGTTGTCCCATTGTTTGCCAGAGTGATGCCAGAGTTGTGCCTGAGTTGTGCCAGAGTGGTGCCAGAGTTGTTCCAGAGTTTTTCCAGAGTTGTGCCAGAGTTGTGCAAGAGTTGTGTCAGAGTTGTGCCAGAGTTGTGGTAGAGTTTTGCCAGAGTTGTGCCTTAGTTATGCCAGAGTTGTGTCCTAGTTGTGCCAGAGTTGTGCTAGAGTTGTGCTATGGTTCTGCCAGGGTTGTTCCAGATTTTTTCCATAGATGTGCCATAGTTTGTCAAATTTGTAACAGAGCTGTGCCAGAGTTGTGCCAGAGTTGTGTCAGAGTTGTGCCAGAGTTGTGCCAGCGTTGTGCCAGAGTTGTGCCAGAGTCGTTCAAGAGTTGTGCCACAATTTTGAGAGAGTTGTGCCAGAGTTGTGCCAGCGTTGTGCCAGAGTTGTGCCAGAGTCGTTCAAGAGTTGTGCCACAATTTTGAGAGAGTTGTGCCAGAGTTGTGCCAGCGTTGTGCCAGAGTTGTGCCAGAGTCGTTCAAGAGTTGTGCCACAATTTTGAGAGAGTTGTGCCAGAGTTGTGCCAGCGTTGTGCCAGAGTTGTGCCAGAGTCGTTCAAGAGTTGTGCCACAATTTTGAGAGAGTTGTGCCAGAGTTGTGCCAGCGTTGTGCCAGAGTTGTGCCAGAGTCGTTCAAGAGTTGTGCCACAATTTTGAGAGAGTTGTGCCAGAGTTGTGCCAGCGTTGTGCCAGAGTTGTGCCAGAGTCGTTCAAGAGTTGTGCCACAATTTTGAGAGAGTTGTGCCAGAGTTGTGCCAGCGTTGTGCCAGAGTTGTGCCAGAGTCGTTCAAGAGTTGTGCCACAATTTTGAGAGAGTTGTGCCAGAGTTGTGCCAGCGTTGTGCCAGAGTTGTGCCAGAGTCGTTCAAGAGTTGTGCCACAATTTTGAGAGAGTTGTGCCAGAGTTGTGCCAGCGTTGTGCCAGAGTTGTGCCAGAGTCGTTCAAGAGTTGTGCCACAATTTTGAGAGAGTTGTGCCAGAGTTGTGCCAGCGTTGTGCCAGAGTTGTGCCAGAGTCGTTCAAGAGTTGTGCCACAATTTTGAGAGAGTTGTGCCAGAGTTGTGCCAGCGTTGTGCCAGAGTTGTGCCAGAGTCGTTCAAGAGTTGTGCCACAATTTTGAGAGAGTTGTGCCAGAGTTGTGCCAGCGTTGTGCCAGAGTTGTGCCAGAGTCGTTCAAGAGTTGTGCCACAATTTTGAGAGAGTTGTGCCAGAGTTGTGCCAGCGTTGTGCCAGAGTTGTGCCAGAGTCGTTCAAGAGTTGTGCCACAATTTTGAGAGAGTTGTGCCAGAGTTGTGCCAGCGTTGTGCCAGAGTTGTGCCAGAGTCGTTCAAGAGTTGTGCCACAATTTTGAGAGAGTTGTGCCAGAGTTGTGCCAGCGTTGTGCCAGAGTTGTGCCAGAGTCGTTCAAGAGTTGTGCCACAATTTTGAGAGAGTTGTGCCAGAGTTGTGCCAGCGTTGTGCCAGAGTTGTGCCAGAGTCGTTCAAGAGTTGTGCCACAATTTTGAGAGAGTTGTGCCAGAGTTGTGCCACAGCTGTGCCAGAGTTGCGCCAGAGTTGTGCCAAAGTTGCGCCAGAGCCTTGCCAAAGTTGTGCCAGAGTTGTACCGAGGTTCTGCCAGATTTGTGCCAGAGGTGTGCCAGAGTTGTGCCTGAGTTGTGCCAGAGTTGTGCCAGAGTTGTGCCAGAGTTGTGCCTGAGTTGTGCCATAGTTTGCCAGAGTGATGCCAGAGGTGCACCAGAGTTGTGCCAGAGTTGTTCCAGAGTTGTGCCGGAGTTGTGCCTGCATTGTGCCAGAGTTGTGCTAGACTTCTGTCATAGTTGTCCCATTGTTTGCCAGAGTGATGCCAGAGTTGTGCCTGAGTTGTGCCAGAGTTGTACCAGAGTTGTGCCAGAGTTGTGCCAGAGTGATGCCAGAGTTGTGCCTGAGTTGTGCCAGAGTTGTACCAGAGTTGTGCCAGAGTTGTGCCAGAGTGGTGCCAGAGTTGTTCCAGAGTTTTTCCAGAGTTGTGCCAGAGTTGTGCAAGAGTTGTGTCAGAGTTGTGCCAGAGTTGTGGTAGAGTTGTGCCAGAGTTGTGCCTTAGTTATGCCAGAGTTGTGTCCTAGTTGTGCCAGAGTTGTGCTAGAGTTGTGCTATGGTTCTGCCAGGGTTGTTCCAGATTTTTTCCATAGATGTGCCATAGTTTGTCAAATTTGTAACAGAGCTGTGCCAGAGTTGTGCCAGAGCTGTGCCAGAGTTGTGCCAGAGCTGTGCCAGAGTTGTGCCAGAGCTGTGCCAGAGTTGTGCTGGAGTTGTGCCGGAGTTGTGCCAGAGTTGTGCCAGTGTTGTGGGAGAGTTGTGCCAGAGTTGTGCAAGCGTTGTGCTAGGGTTGTGCCAGATTTTTGCCATAGTTGTGCCAAAGGTATGCCAGATTTGTGCAAGGGTTGTGGTAGAGTTATGTCAGAGTTATGACATTGTTGTCCAAGAAATGTGCCAGATTTGTGCCAGAGTTGTGCCAGAGTTGTGCCAAATTTTTGCTAGAGTTGTGCCAGAGTTGTGCCAGAGTTGTGCCGGAGCTGGGCCAGAGTTGTGCCAGAGTTGTGCCGGAGTTGTGCAGGAGTTGTGCCAGAGTTGTGCCAGAGTTGTGCCAGAAATGTGCCAGAGTTGTGCCAGAGTTGTGCCAGAGTTGTGCCAGAGTTGTGCAGGTGTTGTGCCACAATTGCAAGAGTTGTGCCAGAGTTGTTCCACAGCTGTGCCACAGTTGTGCCAGAGTTGTGCCAAAGTTGTGCCAGAGCCTTGCCAGAGTTGTGCCAGAGTTGTGTTGGAGTTGTGAGAGGATTGTGCCAGAGTTTTGCCAGAGTTGTGCCAGAGTCGTGCCAAAGTTGTGCCAGAGTTGTATCAAGGTTCTGCCAGAGTTGTGCCAGATTTGTGCACGAGTTGTGCCAGAGTTATGCCAGAGTTGTCCCAGAGTTGTGCCACAGTTGCGCCAGAGGTGTGCCAGAGTTCTGCCAGAGGTGCGCCAGAGTTGTGCCAGAGTCGTGCCAAAGTTGTGCCAGAGTTGTATCAAGGTTCTGCCAGAGTTGTGCCAGATTTGTGCACGAGTTGTGCCAGAGTTATGCCAGAGTTGTCCCAGAGTTGTGCCACAGTTGCGCCAGAGGTGTGCCAGAGTTCTGCCAGAGGTGCGCCAGAGTTGTGCCAGAGTCGTGCCAAAGTTGTGCCAGAGTTGTATCAAGGTTCTGCCAGAGTTGTGCCAGATTTGTGCACGAGTTGTGCCAGAGTTATGCCAGAGTTGTCCCAGAGTTGTGCCACAGTTGCGCCAGAGGTGTGCCAGAGTTCTGCCAGAGGTGCGCCAGAGTTGTGCCAGAGTCGTGCCAAAGTTGTGCCAGAGTTGTATCAAGGTTCTGCCAGAGTTGTGCCAGATTTGTGCACGAGTTGTGCCAGAGTTATGCCAGAGTTGTCCCAGAGTTGTGCCACAGTTGCGCCAGAGGTGTGCCAGAGTTCTGCCAGAGGTGCGCCAGAGTTGTGCCAGAGTCGTGCCAAAGTTGTGCCAGAGTTGTATCAAGGTTCTGCCAGAGTTGTGCCAGATTTGTGCACGAGTTGTGCCAGAGTTATGCCAGAGTTGTCCCAGAGTTGTGCCACAGTTGCGCCAGAGGTGTGCCAGAGTTCTGCCAGAGGTGCGCCAGAGTTGTGCCAGAGTCGTGCCAAAGTTGTGCCAGAGTTGTATCAAGGTTCTGCCAGAGTTGTGCCAGATTTGTGCACGAGTTGTGCCAGAGTTATGCCAGAGTTGTCCCAGAGTTGTGCCACAGTTGCGCCAGAGGTGTGCCAGAGTTCTGCCAGAGGTGCGCCAGAGTTGTGCCAGAGTCGTGCCAAAGTTGTGCCAGAGTTGTATCAAGGTTCTGCCAGAGTTGTGCCAGATTTGTGCACGAGTTGTGCCAGAGTTATGCCAGAGTTGTCCCAGAGTTGTGCCACAGTTGCGCCAGAGGTGTGCCAGAGTTCTGCCAGAGGTGCGCCAGAGTTGTGCCAGAGTCGTGCCAAAGTTGTGCCAGAGTTGTATCAAGGTTCTGCCAGAGTTGTGCCAGATTTGTGCACGAGTTGTGCCAGAGTTATGCCAGAGTTGTCCCAGAGTTGTGCCACAGTTGCGCCAGAGGTGTGCCAGAGTTCTGCCAGAGGTGCGCCAGAGTTGTGCCAGAGTCGTGCCAAAGTTGTGCCAGAGTTGTATCAAGGTTCTGCCAGAGTTGTGCCAGATTTGTGCACGAGTTGTGCCAGAGTTATGCCAGAGTTGTCCCAGAGTTGTGCCACAGTTGCGCCAGAGGTGTGCCAGAGTTCTGCCAGAGGTGCGCCAGAGTTGTGCCAGAGTCGTGCCAAAGTTGTGCCAGAGTTGTATCAAGGTTCTGCCAGAGTTGTGCCAGATTTGTGCACGAGTTGTGCCAGAGTTATGCCAGAGTTGTCCCAGAGTTGTGCCACAGTTGCGCCAGAGGTGTGCCAGAGTTCTGCCAGAGGTGCGCCAGAGTTGTGCCAGAGTCGTGCCAAAGTTGTGCCAGAGTTGTATCAAGGTTCTGCCAGAGTTGTGCCAGATTTGTGCACGAGTTGTGCCAGAGTTATGCCAGAGTTGTCCCAGAGTTGTGCCACAGTTGCGCCAGAGGTGTGCCAGAGTTCTGCCAGAGGTGCGCCAGAGTTGTGCCAGAGTCGTGCCAAAGTTGTGCCAGAGTTGTATCAAGGTTCTGCCAGAGTTGTGCCAGATTTGTGCACGAGTTGTGCCAGAGTTATGCCAGAGTTGTCCCAGAGTTGTGCCACAGTTGCGCCAGAGGTGTGCCAGAGTTCTGCCAGAGGTGCGCCAGAGTTGTGCCAGAGTCGTGCCAAAGTTGTGCCAGAGTTGTATCAAGGTTCTGCCAGAGTTGTGCCAGATTTGTGCACGAGTTGTGCCAGAGTTATGCCAGAGTTGTCCCAGAGTTGTGCCACAGTTGCGCCAGAGGTGTGCCAGAGTTCTGCCAGAGGTGCGCCAGAGTTGTGCCAGAGTCGTGCCAAAGTTGTGCCAGAGTTGTATCAAGGTTCTGCCAGAGTTGTGCCAGATTTGTGCACGAGTTGTGCCAGAGTTATGCCAGAGTTGTCCCAGAGTTGTGCCACAGTTGCGCCAGAGGTGTGCCAGAGTTCTGCCAGAGGTGCGCCAGAGTTGTGCCAGAGTCGTGCCAAAGTTGTGCCAGAGTTGTATCAAGGTTCTGCCAGAGTTGTGCCAGAGCTGTGTTAGAGTTGTATTGAGGTTGTGCCAGAGTTGTGCCTGAGTTGTGCCAGAGTCGTGCCAAAGTTGTGCCAGTGTTGTGCCTTAGTTGTGCCAGAGTCGTACCAAAGTTGTACCAGTGTTGTGCCTTAGTTGTACTATAGTTGTGCCAGATTTGTGCCAGACTTGGTCCTGAGTTGTGTCATAGCTGTGCCAGATATGTGCCAGAGTTGTGCCACTGTTCTGCAAAGGTTGTTCCAGAGTTGTGCCAGAGTTGTGCCAGAGTTGTGCCGGAGTTGTGCGAGATTAGTGCCAGAGGTTTGCCATAGTTTGCCAAAGTTGTGCCAGAGTTGTTCCAGAGTTGTGCCAGAGTTGTGGCAGAGTTGTATCTGTTATGTTCTGTGTATACCCCTGGTCCAATCAACGGAAGATTTAGACTGGGTATGCACTGCGCTTGTAGCGCAAGTCCCCCAGCGACATGCAAGAGAGGCTGAGAGAGACAAGGCATGCACTGCTCATCCTTGTGGAGTAAGTCCCCTTGGTCTACTCTTGGTAGTTTACCTAGTGCATGCTCCATAGGACAACTTCCTACGGCCTAGTAGGTGAAGGCATTGTGTCGGAAGCGAGAGGTCCGGGGTCGAATCCCGCCAGGACCAAAATTTTCTTTGTGACTAAAAAGGGCCAAGGAAGCTTCCTAGAAGCCTCTAAGGTCCAAGGTGGATCAAGGGCCACTTGGCGGTCACAGATGGTGCCATGTCATCAAAGCTGATGACACTGTCTAGGGTGGCCTTGGGGGGAGGCCCCTCCAAGGAGCCACTGGGAGCACTGTCCAGAGACTATACAAGGCCTGTCATTTGCATGTGATCACATATCACCTCTTACTCTTGAGACTTGGGAGAAAACTAATCCCTTGTTGGCCACCAAGAAAGAGGGTAAAGAACAAGTGCAAGTGCACACTTTGGTGTGTAGCATTGCCAGTTGGGTGAGAGTTTGGAACACTCTCCGGCCACGGTTGGGACAAGCTAAGTGAACCTTTCAGTGTGGAAACACCACTCCGTGGGTGATCTCTACCTTGGTTGAAATACCAAGGGCGGTCGGCGGTTTGCCTGTCGGCGCCGTTTACTCTAGACCGTGGCCAAGTGCGGAGTGACAAAGGGTTATGGGCCCACACTGTTCGGGAAACTTGGTTCTCTGTAACACCGCTCAGTTCACGTGACAGGTACCTCCGCAGCAGACAAGACACCACTGCTCCATCTGCTTCATCATCGGTCCACTTGGACCAAGGTACGCATTGTGAGAGACCGGACGCGGGTTGGACCCGTGGTCCACTTTTGCTCTCCACGGACAAGGAACGAGGATACGCTCTGCCATTGTTGGTATGACTCTCGAGTCCTAAGCGGGTTACGCTCTGCCCTTGTGGGTACGACCCCGTGTCTGTGGGAGCACTTCCTCCACAATAGCTATGAGACCATCGGCTAGAGGGGTATGCAACGGACTGCACCTTGAAAATCTATAGCAGTCGTCAGCCTCATCAGCCTACATCGGCCTCAACGAAGCAGAATAGCAGAGACTAAGTGAGCATCCTTGACCACACC
>SZWC01012421.1:58869-75894 GCA_023375785.1 Penium margaritaceum | reverse complement strand
GCCAACTTCACGTTTTGGAAGATCCGTACCCGCCTCCTTTTGGAGGAGAGGGGCTTGTGGGAGGTGGTGAGCGGCGACGAGCCGGCTCCAGTTCCACAGGCAAAAGGCATCACCGCAGCGCAGGTGGTGGCGGGGAAGACGCCGCAAAAGGGTGCAGCTGATGCGGGTTCTTCTGCAGCTGTACCAGCGACGTACAAGGAGTGGAAGAAGAAGGACAGGCAGGCCTACAGGTTGCTTGTTAACACCATCTCCAACCCGCATCTTCAGTACGTGAGTGACAAGGCTACTGCAAAGGAGGGGTGGGACACGTTGTGCAAGAAGTATGAGAGCAAGGATCCTGCATTCCTCATGCTTTTGGAGGAAAAGATGATGGCGCTGAAAATGCGGGGTGGTGAAGGGATGGAGGCGTATCTGGACAGGGCAAAGGGGCTGGTGAAGCAGCTGAGAGCGGCCGGCAATCCTGTGGAAGAGACGCGCTTCATCCTCCTCTTGCTGAGGGGACTCCCAACCAGCTACGACACGGTACGAGAGACGCTGGAGTGCCAGCCAACTCTCGACCTCGACTTCATCTGCACACACCTGGTGCAGGTGGAACTGCGTCGCAATGCATCAAAGCGCAATGACGGCAGCAGCAGCAGTGAAGCAGCTTTCATGGTCATGGGCTCACGCAACCAGTAGCAGCAGCAGTCCGGGCAGCAGAGAGGCAAGAAGACGGGCAAGTGCCACTATTGCCAAAAAGAAGGGCACTACAAGAAAGAGTGCTTCAAGTTTAAGAGGGACCAGAAGGAGCAGCAGCAGCAGCAGCAAAAGCAGCAATCTCCACAGCAACAGCAGCAGCAGTCACAGCAACGGCAGCAGCAGCAGCAGCAGCAGCAGCAGAACCAGACTAGCGTGCGCCATTTTGGCAACATGAACGTCGCCAAGGAGGTGCGCGACCGCCTCNGGTGTATGCTGAGGGGATTGGGATTGTGGAGATGTGGTTGGAGACCCCGCGTGGCATTGAAGTGGGAGTTTTCCATGGCGTGCTGTATGTGCCTGATGCTGCGTTCAACCTTCTCTCAGTGTCCTCTCTCACCAACACAGGACTGCGCGTTGTTTTTGACGATGACTATGGCTACATCCTCAAGAAGGAAACAGGAGAGGAGTTGGCCAAGTCGGTGAAGGAGGGCGACATGTACCGCCTGCTGGGGGCGACCAAGATCCCGCGTGAGCAGAGTCTTGCAGCAGTGGTGCGGGCGACAGATGGCGAGATCTGGCATGCGCGCTACGGCCACATCGGCATGCGCGCTACGGCCACATCGGCATGCGCGCCTTGCAGCAGCTTCAAGCAAAGCAGATGGTGCGTGACTTGCCTACCATCTCTAACTTTGAGCAACAGTTGTGCATCGGCTGTTTGGAGGGGAAGCAGCACCGCGAGGCGTTCTCTAGAGCAGGAGAGCGTGCGAAAGAGGTGTTGGAGCTGGTCCACACAGACTTGTGCGGACCGATGCAGACCCAGAGCTTTGGAGGCTCTAGGTACTTTCTCACCTTCATTGATGATTTCAGCCGTTACACTGCTGTGTACTTCCTTTCCTCCAAGGACCAATGTTTTGACAGGTTCAAGGAGTTCAAGGCCATGGTGGAGAACCAGACTGGCAAGAAGATCAAGGCGCTGCGCAGCGATCGCGGTGGAGAATACCTAAGCAAGGAGTTCCAGGACTACCTCGCAGCAGCTGGCATCAAGGCGCAGCGTACCGCGCCGTACTCGCCGCAGCAGAACGGGGTAGCAGAACGTGCCAACCGTACCATTGTGGAGTCGGCGCGCTCCATGCTGCACGCGGCCCGGCTGACCTACGACTTCTGGGCTGAAGCCGTGAGCACTGCGGTCTACATCAAGAACCGCAGTCCAACTAAGGTCCTGGAGCAGATGACGCCGTACGAGGCGTGGTTCGGCAAGAAGCCGAGCGTGGGTCATCTTTGCGCATTTGGCAGCTTGGCGCACATGCACGTGCCAAAGGAGAAGCGGCAAAAGTGGGACGCGAAGAGCGCGCAGATGCTGATGATTGGCTACGACATGGCAAGCAAGGCGTACCGCCTCTACGAGAGAGATACAGGCCACGTCATCATCTCTAGGGATGTCGTCTTCAACGAGAGAAACGTCATCGGCACCAACATTGTGTGTGAAGAGGCAGCAGAACCAGCAGCTGACCAGAAAGTGGGAGCAGAAATTCTTCCTGACCCAGTTTCTCCCGATCCTTCCTCTACTGTGACAGTGGGAGAATCACTCTACTCTCCCATGTCTGATGCAGCAGATACAGCAGCTTCATCGGCAGAAGCAGAGGAGGGAGATGTAGCACCACCAGCAGAAGCAGTTGTGCCAGCCGCACCGCGTCAGCCGCCTGCTNGAAGAGTGCGCAGATGCTGATGATTGGCTACGACGTGGCAAGCAAGGCGTATCGCCTCTACGAGAGGGATACAGGCCACGTCATCATCTCCAGGGATGTCGTCTTCAACGAGAGCAACGTCATCGGCACCAACATCGTGTGTGAAGAGGCAGCAGAACCAGCAGCTGACCAGAAAGTGGGAGCAGAAATCCTTCCTGACCCAGTCTCTCCTGATCCTTTTTCTACTGTGACAGTGGGAGAATCACTCTACTCTCCCATGTCTGATGTTGCAGATACAGCAGCCTCATCGGCAGAAGCAGAGGAGGGAGATGTAGCACCACCAGCAGAAGCAGTTGTGCCAGCAGCACCGCGCCAGCCGCCCGCTAACGCTCCAGCGCCAGGTCAGAGGTACCCTCTCAGGGTGCGTTACAAGCCTGGTGAGCGCGGCCATTTCTAAATGCTGCAGAAACCAGAACAGATGAATGTTGCAGTTGCAGCAGATTCAGATGAGCCAACGTCATACAAGGAGGCCATGGCTGCACCGGATGGAGCAGATTGGGCGCAAGCCGTGCAGCAAGAGATACAGTCGCAGCTGGACAACGGTACGTGGGAGCTGACTGAGCGTCCACCTGGACGTAAAGTGATCAAGTGCAAGTGGGTCTTCAAGAAGAAGCGGGGAGCAGATGGTAACCTGGAAAAGTACAAGGCGAGGCTGGTCGCCAAGGGCTACTCGCAGCAGGAGGGCATCGACTACACAGAAACTTTTGCCCCCGTTGCAAAGTTTGCCTCTGTGCGCACGCTCCTTTCTTATGCAACAGCTGAGGACTTCGAGGTTCACCACATGGATGTCAAGACGGCATTTTTGAATGGTGACTTGGAGGAGGAGATCTACATGGAGCAGCCGGAGGGGTTCGTCATGGATGGCCAGGAGCACCTGGTTTGCAAGTTGCAGAAGTCGCTGTACGGCCTCAAGCAAGCGTCGCGTGCTTGGAACCAGAAGTTGGATGCAACGTTGCAGTGCATGGGGTTTGAGCGCAGCGAGTGTGACTACAACGTGTATCGCTGGCAGCATGAGCATGAGATCCTCATCATCATTGTCTATGTGGATGACATGCTCCTCCTTTCCAACAGCATGTCTGCACTGCAGGAGTTTAAGGAAGCCATGCAGGAGCGCTTCCAGATGTCTGATCTCGGGGAGGCATCATACTTCCTCGGTATCCAGATCACGCGTGATCGCAAGTCACGCTCTCTCTTGCTGCAGCAGAGCCGCTACATCAAGGATGTTTTGCAGCGGTTTGGCATGGCAGAGGCAAAACCCATCGGCACGCCGCTGGAGACGCGGCAGTACCTCATGAGCTTCAATGGAGAAGCAAATGCAGCTGAGCGGCAGAAGTACCAGAGCGCCGTCGGCAGTCTCATGTACCTGATGGTGGCAACCAGGCCGGACCTCGCACAGGCTGTGAGCGCTGTGAGCCAGCACATGGCTAATCCGCGACCGGAGCACCAGAAGGCAGTGAAGCAGATCTTCCGCTACCTTGCTGGGACCATCAACATCGGCATCACCTACAACGGCAATGACAATAGCATCATCGGCTACACAGATGCAGATTGGGCTTCAAACCCTGAGGACCGCAAGTCCATCTCTGGACATGTCTTCCTCATGAATGGTGGGGCCATCAGCTGGTGAAGCAAGCGGCAGGTGGTCGTGGCCACCTCGAGTACAGAAGCTGAGTACGTATCTCTCAGCTTTGGAGCCAAGGAAGCAGTTTGGCTCCAACGTCTCATGGCAGAGATGAGTGGGAGTGCAGCAGTTCCAGTTCCTGTGCGCGTCGACAACCAGAGCGCAATCGCACTCGCCAAGAATCCTGAGCACCATGCACGCACCAAGCACATTGATATCGCATATCATTTCATCAGGCACATGGTGCAGGACGGTGCTATCAAGCTAGAGTTCACTCCAACCAGCAAGCAGGTCGCTGATTTCTGCACCAAGCCAGTGACCTGTGAGAAGCAGCAGTTCTGCATGAAGGCATGTGGACTCAGCCCACTCTGACTGCGGCAAAGTGGGAGATTGTTGGGAAAGGAGCCATCCGGCTCAGTTTCAGGTCCACAGGAGCAAGTTCCAGGAAAGTACCAGATGCCTGCTCCGATCGTCAATCTGACTTCACCATTGGAAAGATCACGTGGCAAAATGTCTACGGTCCACGTTTGAGGCCGATCCAACGGTCGGATTGGGAGATATGAATTTTCGAAGTTTCGGGGGTCATGGACCGTCGATGTCTGGGTGGGCATGGGTGATGGCTCCATGCCTTAGCCTAAGAAAAGAAAAAGGCAAGAGGTACAGGGTCAAGACCTGATGGGAGAAATATCCAAAAAGGTCCTTGGTCTTAGGATTGCCTTGTCAGAGTGTGCTGACTAGGATAAAGGTACCTCTCCTTACTTTTTAGGTGAGGTGAGATCCTTGTGTGCTAGCCATGGACACATGGCGATTCTCCATGGGTTTGTGGGTTATGTGACCACTAGGAGTGTACCATGAGAGCATTCTCTAGCTCTCTAGGTCGTGTGTGAGTGGTCAGCCTGATTGCTAGGCTGATTTCCTCCCTTGTGTGAGATTATGGACTCTAGTGTGTGAGCTTTAGCCTCCATGACTAAGTGGTGTGGCTTGTGAGAGGGCTGACTTGCCCAAGCTCTAGCTCTATATGTACTCCATCATTTTGAGTGATTGAACAACCATTCTTCAGCACAAGTGATGCCCTTCCAATCACACATGCTCGCTGCTCCAAGGCTCCCTCTCTCCTCCAGATCCAACATTTGGTGTCAGAGCCAAGTTCTGCCACTTTCAGCCAGCACAGGCCGTCACTTTGAGAGTGACGGGTTGGGGTCAAAACCTTCACTAAATTTGACAATCGACCACGGGATAGTCAAGTTCAACAGACAAGCTTTCCACCAAGCCCAAGATCGCGAAGATCCAACAGTCGGATTGAGAGTTATGCTCAAAACGAGGTTGGCCAGGGCTACACTCTTCTCTATGAATAAGACTGTCGCCTTGTGATGACCATAACTCTCTTGTTTCTTTGTCAAATTTAAAACGTGGCACATGCAAATTGTAGTATTTTTCCTAAGCTTTCCATTGGTGCTAACATATTTGTATTCCATCGATTTGTTTGGGAGAAACGCCGTTTACAAGCTGGCTGGTCTGAGTTGGAGTAGGAGCAGAAGCATACCCTGTTTTCAAGAGGGCATATCTTTTGAAATCCCCTGTTGATGACCCTGTTTTATGGGTCGATCTGAAAGGTTTTGAGCTGAATTTCCCTTTTTAAACTCCCAGTCTGCTGGCATTTATAGTCCATTTGCTGTCAGACAGATTTCTGGCAGAAGCAGCAGCAGAAGCAGGGGTAGCGCCGCCATCCAAGGGCAGCGCTGAGCATCACCAAGGCTCAAAATGGCAGTAGCTGGCGTTGTGACAGCAGCCCAGCCTTTGGAGAGGCTGGAGGGACGCGCCAACTTCACGTTTTGGAAGATCCGTACCCGCCTCCTTTTGGAGGAGAGGGGCTTGTGGGAGGTGGTGAGCGGCGACGAGCCGGCTCCAGTTCCACAGGCAAAAGGCATCACCGCAGCGCAGGTGGTGGCGGGGAAGACGCCGCAAAAGGGCGCAGCTGATGCGGGTTCTTCTGCAGCTGTACCAGCGACGTATGAGGAGTGGAAGAAGAAGGACAGGCAGGCCTACAGGTTGCTTGTCAACACCATCTCCAACCCGCATCTTCAGTACGTGAGTGACAAGGCTACTGCAAAGGAGGGGTGGGACACGTTGTGCAAGAAGTATGAGAGCAAGGATCCTGTATTCCTCATGCTTTTGGAGGAAAGGATGATGGCGCTGAAAATGCAGGGTGGTGAAGGGATGGAGGTGTATCTGGATAGGGCAAAGGAGCTGGCGAAGCAGCTGAGAGCGGTCGGAAACCCTGTGGAAGAGACGCGCTTCATCCTCCTCTTGCTGAGGGGACTCCCAACCAGCTACGACACGGTGCGAGAGACGCTAGAGTGCCAGCCAACTCTCGACCTCGACTTCATCTGCACAGACCTGGTGCAGGTGGAATTGCGTCGCAATGCAGCAAAGCGCAATGGCGGCAGCAACAGTGAAGCAGCTTTCATGGCTATGGGCTCACGCAACCAGCAGCAGCAGCAGTCCGGGCAGCAGAGAGGCAAGAAGAAGGGCAAGTACCACTATTGCCAGAAAGAGGAGCACTACAAAAACGAGTGCTTTAAGTTCAAGAGGGACCAGAAGGAGCAGCAGCAGCAGCAGCAAAAGCAGCAATCTCCACAACAACAGCAACAGCAGTCACAGCAATGCCAGCAGCAGCAGCAACAGCAGAACTAGACTAGCGTGCGCCATTTTGGCAACATGAACGTCGCCAAGGAGGTGCGCGACCGCCTGTTCATGGCGAAGTGTGACATGTCGCAGAAGGAAAAGACGGATATGGCGTGGTACAAGGACTCGGGGTGTACCAAGAGTCTGACGCACCACAAGGAGTGGTTCACGCAGCTGCTCTCCATTCCCCCCCGTCCGATTGCTTTGGGTGATGATCGGGTGGTGTATGCTGAGGGGATTGGGATTGTGGAGATGTGGTTGGAGACCCTGCGTGGTATTGAAGTGGGAGTTTTCCATGGCGTACTATATGTACCTGATGCTGCTTTCAACCTCCTTTCAGTCTCCTCTCTCACAAATACAGGACTGCGCGTTCTCTTCGATGATGACAATGGCTACATCCTCAACAAGGAAACAGGAGTGGAGTTGGCCAAGTCCATGAAGGAGGGCGACATGTACCGCCTGCTGGGGGCGACCAAGATCCCGCGTGAGCAGAGTCTTGCAGCAGTGGTGCAAGCGACAGATGGCGAGATCTGGCATGCGCGCTATGGCCACATTGGCATGCGCGCCTTGCAGCAGCTTCAAGCAAAGCAGATGGTGCGTGACCTGCCTACCATCTCTAACTTTGAGCAGCAGTTATGCATCGGATGTTTGGAGGGGAAGCAGCACCGCGAGGCGCTCTCTGGAGCAGGGAAGCGTGCTAAAGAGGTGTAAGAGCTGGTCCACACGGACTTGTGCGGACCGATGCAGACCCAGAGCTTTGGAGGCTCTAGGTATTTTCTCACCTTCATTGATGATATCAGCCGTTACACTGCTGTGTACTTCCTTTCCTCCAAGGACTAGAGCTTTGACAGGTTCAAGGAGTTCAAGGCCATGGTGGAGAACCAATCTGGCAAGAAGATCAAGGCGTTGCGCAGCGACCGCGGTGGAGAGTACCTGAGCAAGGAATTCCAGGACTACCTCGCAGCAGCTGGCATCAAGGCGCAGCGTACCGCGCCGTACTCGCCGCAGCAGAACGGTGTAGCAGAACGCGCCAACCGTACCATTGTGGAGTCGGCGCGCTCCATGCTGCACGCGGCTCGGCTGACCTACAACTTCTGGGCTGAAGCCGTAAGCACTACGGTCTACATCAAGAACCGCAGTCCAACTAAGGCGCTGGAGCAGATGACGCCGTACGAGGCATGGTTTGGCAAGAAGCCGAGCGTGGGTCATCTTCACGCGTTTGGCAGCTTGGCGCACATGTACGTGCCAAAGGAGAAGCGGCAAAAATGGGACGCGAAGAGTGCGCAAATGCTGATGATTGGCTACGACGTGGCAAGCAAGGCGTATCGCCTCTACGAGAGGGATACAGGCCACGTCATCATCTCCAGGGATGTCGTCTTCAATGAGAGCAACGTCATCGGCACCAACATTGTGTGTGAAGAGGCAACAGAACCAGCAGCTGACGAGACAATGGGAGCAGAAATTCTTCCTGACCCAGTTTCTCCCGATCCTTCCTCTACTGTGACAGTGGGAGAATCACTCTACTCTCCCATGTCTGATGCAGCAGATACAGCAGCTTCATCGGCAGAAGCAGAGGAGGGAGATGTAGCACCACCAGCAGATGCAGTTGTGCCAGCCGCACCGCGTCAGCCGCCTGCTAACGCTCCAGCTCCAGGTCGGAGGTACCCTCTCAGGGTGCGTTATAAGCCTGGTGAGCGCGGCCATTTCTGGATGCTGCAGAAACCAGAACAGATGAACGTTGCAGTTGTAGCAGATTCAGATGAGCCAACGTCATACAAGGGGGCCATGGCTGCACCGGATGTAGCAGATTGGGCGCAAGCCGTGCAGCAAGAGATACAGTCGCAGCTGGACAACGGCACGTGGGAGCTGACTGAGCGTCTACCTGGACGTAAAGTGATCAAGTGCAAGTGGGTCTTCAAGAAGAAGCGGGGAGCAGATGGTAACCTGGAGAAGTACAAGGCGAGGCTGGTCGCCAAGGGCTACTCGCAACAGGAGGGCATCGACTACACAGAAACTTTTGCCCCTGTTGCAAAGTTTACCTCTATGCACACGCTCCTCTCTTATGCAGCAGCTGAGGACTTCGAGGTTCACCACATGGATGTCAAGACGGCATTCTTGAATGGTGACTTGGAGGAGGAGATCTACATGGAGTAACCGGAGGGGTTCGTCATGGATGGCCAGGTGCACCTGGTCTGCAAGCTGCAGAAGTCGCTGTACGGCCAGAAGCAAGCGTCGCGTGCTTGGAACCAGAAGTTGGATGCAGCGTTGCAGTGCATGGGGTTTGAGCGTAGCGAGTGTGACTACAGTGTGTATCGCTGGCAGCATGAGCATGAGATCCTCATCATCATTGTCTATGTGGATGACATGCTCCTCCTTTCCAACAGTATGTCTGCACTGCAGGAGTTCAAGGAAGCCATGCAGGAGCGCTTCCAGATGTCTGATCTTGGGGGGGCATCATACTTCCTCGGTATCCAGATCACGCGTGACCGCAAGTCACGCTCTCTCTCGCTGCAGCAGAGCCGCTACATTAAGGATGTTTTGCAGCGGTTTGGCATAGCAGAGGCAAAACCCATCGGCACGCCGCTGGAGACGCGGCAGTACCTCGTGAGCTTCAATGGAGAAGCAAATGCAGCTGAGCAGCAGAAGTACCAGAGCGCCGTCGGCAGTCTCATGTACCTGATGGTGGCAACCAGGCCGGACCTCGCACAGGTTGTTAGCGCTGTGAGCCAACACATGGCAAACCCCGGACCTGAGCACCAGAAGGCTGTGAAGCGGATCTTCCGCTACCTTGCTGGAACCATCAACATCGGCATCACATACAACGGCAACGGCAACAGCATCATAGGCTACACAGACGCAGATTCGGCTTCAAACACTGAGGACCGTAAGTCCATCTCTGGACATGTGTTCCTCATGAATGGTGGAGCCATCAGCTGGTGCAGCAAGCGGCAGGTGGTCGTGGCCACCTCAAGCACGGAAGCTGAGTACGTCTCTCTCAGCTTTGGAGCGAAGGAAGTAGTTTGGCTTCAGCATCTTATGGCACAGATGAGTAGGAGTGCAGCAGTTCTAGTTCCTGTGCGCGTCGACAACCAGAGCGCAATCACACTCGCCAAGAATCCTGAGCACCATGCACACACCAAGCACATTGACATCGCATATCATTTCATCAGGCACATGGTGCAGGAGGGTGCTATCAAGCTAGAGTTTACTCCAACCAGCAAGCCGGTCGCTGATTTCTGCACCAAGCCAGTGACTCATGAGAAGCAGCAGTTCTGCATGAAGGCATGTGGACTCAGTCCACTCTGACTTCGGCAAAGTGGGAGATTGTTGGGAAAGGAGCCATCCGGCTCAGTTTTTGGTCCACAGGAGCAAGTTCCAGGAAAGTACCAGATGCATGCTCTGATCGTCGATCTGACTTCACCATTGGAAAGATCAGGTGGCAAAATATCCACGGTCCAAGTTTGAGGCCGATCCAACAGTCGGATTGGGAGATATGAATTTTCGAAGTTTGGGGGGTCATGGACCGTCGATGTCTGGTTGGGCATGGGTGATGGCTCCATGCCTTAGCCTGAGAAAAGAAAAAGGCAAGAGGTCCAGGGTCAAGACCTGATGGGAGAAATATCCAAAAAGGTCCTTGGTCTTAGGATTGCCTTGTCAGAGTGTGCTGACTAGGATGAAGGTACCTCTCCTTACTTTTTAGGTGAGGTGAGATCCTTGTGTGCTAGCCATGGACACATGGCGATTCTCCATGGGTTTGTGGGTTATGTGACCACTAGGAGTGTGCCATGAGAGCATTCTCTAGCTCTCTAGGTCGTGTGTGAGTGGTCAGCCTGATTGCTAGGCTGATTTCCTCCCTTGTGTGAGATTATGGACTCTAGTGTGTGAGCCTTAGCCTCCATGGCTAAGTGGTGTGGCTTGTGAGAGGGCTGACTTGCCCAAGCTCTAGCTCTATATGTACTCCATCATTTTGAGTGATTGAACAACCATTCTTCAGCACAAGTGATGCCCTTCCAATCACATATGCTCGCTGCTCCAAGGCTCCCTCTCTCCTCNGAGTGGTCAGCCTGATTGCTAGGCTGATTTCCTCCCTTGTGTGAGATTATGGACTCTAGTGTGTGAGCCTTAGCCTCCATGGCTAAGTGGTGTGGCTTGTGAGAGGGCTGACTTGCCCAAGCTCTAGCTCTATATGTACTCCATCATTTTGAGTGATTGAACAACCATTCTTCAGCACAAGTGATGCCCTTCCAATCACATATGCTCGCTGCTCCAAGGCTCCCTCTCTCCTCCAGATCCAACAATTTTTTAAATTTCCCAGTCTGCTGGCATCTACAGTCCATAATCTGTCAGACAGATTTTTGGCAGAAGCAGCAGCAGAAGCAGGGGTAGCGCCGCCATCCAAGGGTAGCGCTGAGCATCACCAAGGCTCAAAATGGCAGCAGCTGGCGTTGTGACAGCAGCCCAGCCTTTGGAGAGGCTGGAGGGACGCGCCAACTTCAATTTTGGAAGATCCGTACCCGCTTCCTTTTGGAGGAGGTGGTGAGCGGCGACGAGCCGGCTCAAGTTCCACAGGCAAAAGGCATCACCGCAGCGCAGGTAGTGGCGGGGAAGACGCCGCAAAAGGGTGCAGCTGATGCGGGTTCTTCTGCAGCTGTACCAGCGACGTATGAGGAGTGGAAGAAGAAGGACAGGCAGGCCTACAGGTTGCTTGTCAACACCATCTCCAACCCGCATCTTGAGTACGTGAGTGACAAGGCTACTGCAAAGGAGGGGTGGGACACGTTGTGCAAGAAGTATGAGAGCAAGGATCCTGCATTCCTCATGCTTTTGGAGGAAAAGATGATGGCGCTGAAAATGCAGGGTGGTGAAGGGATGGAGGCGTATCTGGACAGGGCAAAGGAGCTGGCGAAGCAGCTGAGAGCGGCCGGCAACCCTGTGGAAGAGACGCGCTTCATCCTCCTCTTGCTGAGGGGACTCCCAACCAGCTACGACACAGTGCGAGAGACGCTGGAGTACCAGCCAACTCTCGACCTCGACTTCATGTGCACACACCTGGTGCAGGTGGAATTGCGTCGCAATGCAGCAAAGCGCATTGGCGGCAGCAACAGTGAAGCAGCTTTCATGGCCATGGGCTCACGCAACCAGCAACAGCAGCAGTCCGGGCAGCAGAGAGGCAAGAAGAAGGGCAAGAGCCACTATTGCCAGGAAGATGGGCACTACAAGAAAGAGTGCTTCAAGTTCAAGAGGGACCAGAAGGAGCAGCAGCAACAGTAGCAACAAAAGCAGCAATCTCTACAGCAACAGCAGCAGCAGTCACAACAACGCCAGCAGCAGCAGCAGCAGCAGACCAGACTGGCGTGCGCCATTTTGGCAACATGAACGTTGCCAAGGAGGTGCGCGACCGCCTCTTCATGGCGAAGTCTGACATGTCGCAGAAGGAAAAGGCGGATCTGGCGTGGTACAAGGACTCGGGGTGTACCAAGAGTCTGACGCACCACAAGGAGTGGTTCACGCAGCTGCTCTCCATACCCCCCCGTCCGATTGCTTTAGGTGATGATCGGGTGGTGTATGCTGAGGGGATTGGGATTGTGGAGATGTGGTTGGAGACCCCCCGTGGCATTGAAGTGGGAGTTTTCCATGGCGTGCTGTATGTGCCTGATGCTGCGTTCAACCTTCTCTCAGTGTCCTCTCTCACCAACACAGGACTGCGCGTTGTTTTTGACGATGACTATGGCTACATCCTCAACAAGGAAACAGGAGAGGAGTTGGCCAAGTCGGTGAAGGAGGGCGACATTTACCGCCTGCTGGGGGCGACCAAGATCCCGCGTGAGCAGAATCTTGTAGCAGTGGTGCAGGCGACAGATGGCGAGATCTGGCATGCGCGCTACGGCCACATCGGCATGCGCGCCTTGCAGCAGCTTCAAGCAAAGCAGATGGTGCATGTCCTGCCTACCATCTCTAACTTTGAGCAACAGTTGTGCATCGGCTGTTTGGAGGGGAAGCAGCACCGCGAGGCGTTCTCTGGAGCAGGGGAGCGTGCGAAAGAGGTGTTGGAGCTGGTCCACACAGACTTGTGCGGACCGATGCAGACCCAGAGCTTTGGAGGCTCTAGGTACTTTCTCACCTTCATTGATGATTTCAGCCTTTACACTGCTGTGTACTTCCTTTCCTCCAAGGACCAGTGCTTTGACAGGTTCAAGGAGTTCAAGGCCATGGTGGAGAACCAGACTGGCAAGAAGATCAAGGCGCTGTGCAGCGATCGCGGTGGAGAATACCTAAGCAAGGAGTTCCAGGACTACCTCGCAGCAGCTGGCATCAAGGCGCAGCGTACCGCGCCGTACTCGCCGTAGCAGAACGGGGTAGCAGAACGCGCCAACCGTACCATTGTGGAGTCGGCGCGCTCCATGCTGCACGCGGCCCGGCTGACCTACGACTTCTGGGCTGAAGCCGTGAGCACTGCGGTCTACATCAAGAACCGCAGTCCAACCAAGGCCCTGGAGCAGATGACGCCGTACGAGGCGTGGTTTGGCAAGAAGCCAAGCGTGGGTCATCTTCGCGCGTTTGGCAGCTTGGCGCACATGCACGTGCCACAGGAGAAGCGGCAAAAGTGGGACGCGAAGAGCGCGCAGATGCTGATGATTGGCTACGACGTGGCAAGCAAGGCGTACCGCCTCTACGAGAGGGATACAGGCCACGTCATCATCTCTAGGGATGTCGTCTTCAACGAGAGCAACGTCATCGGCACCAACATTGTGTGTGAAGAGGCAGCAGAACCAGCAGCTGACCAGACAGTGGGAGCAGAAATCCTTCCTGACCTAGTCTCTCCCGATCCTTCCTCTACTGTGACAGTGGGAGAATCACTCTACTCTTCCATGTCTGATGCAGCAGATACAACAGCTTCATCCGCAGAAGCAGAGGAGGGAGATGTAGCACCACCAGCAGAAGCAGTTGTGCCACGAGCACCGCGTCAGCCGCCTGCTAACGCTCCAGCTCCAGGTCGGAGGTACCCCCTCAAAGTGCGTTCCAAGCCTGGTGAGCGCGGCCATTCCTGGATGCTGCAGAAACCAGAACAGATGAACGTTGCAGTTGGAGCAAATTCAGATGAGCCAACGTCATACAAGGAGGCCATGGCTGCACCGGATGCAGCAGATTGGGCGCAAGCCGTACAGCAGGAGATACAGTCGCAGCTGGACAACGGCACGTGGGAGCTGACTGAGCGTCCACCTGGACGTAAGGTGATCAAGTGCAAGTGGGTATTCAAGAAGAAGCGGGGAGCAGATGGTAACCTGGAAAAGTACAAGGCGAGGCTGGTCGCCAAGGGCTACTCGCAGCAGGAGGGCATCGACTACACAGAACCTTTTGCCCCCGTTGCAAAGTTTGCCTCTGTGCGCACGCTCCTCTCTTATGCAGCAGCTGAGGACTTCGAGGTTTACCACATGGATGTCAAGACGGCATTCTTGAATGGTGACTTGGAGGAGGAGATCTACATGGAGCAGCCGGAGGGGTTCGTCATGGATGGCCAGGAGCACCTGGTCTGCAAGCTGCAGAAGTCGTTGTACGGCCTCAAGCAAGCGTCGCGTGCTTGGAACCAGAAGTTGGATGCGGCGTTGCTGTGCATGGGGTTTGAGCGCAGCGAGTGTGACTACAATGTGTATCGCTGGCAGCATGAGCATGAGATCCTCATCATCATTGTCTATGTGGATGACATGCTCCTCCTTTCCAACAGCATGTCTGCACTGCAGGAGTTCAAGGAAGCCATGCAGGAGCGCTTCCAGATGTCTGATCTCGGGGAGGCATCATACTTCCTCGGTATCCAGATCACGCGTGACCGCAAGTCACGCTCTCTCTCGCTGCAGCAGAGCCGCTATATCAAGGATGTTTTGTAGCGGTTCGGCATGGCAGAGGCAAAACCCATCGGCACGCCGCTGGAGACGCGGCAGTACCTCGTGAGCTTCAATGGAGAAGCAAATACAGCTGAGCGGTAGAAGTACCAGAGCACCGTCGGCAGTCTCATGTACCTGATGGTGGCAACCAGGCCGGACCTCGCACAGGCTGTGAGCGCTGTGAGCCAGCACATGGCTAATCCCGGACCGGAGCACCAGAAGGCAGTGGAGCGGATCTTCCGCTACCTTGCTCGAACCATCAACATCGGCATCACCTACAACGGCAATGACAACAGCATCATCGGCTACACAGACGCAGATTGGGCTTCAAACCCTGAGGACCGCAAGTCCATCTCTGGACATGTGTTCCTCATGAATGGTGGACCCATCAGCTGGTGCAGCAAGCGGCAGGTGGTCGTGGCCACCTCGAGTACAGAAGCTGAGTACGTATCTCTCAGCTTTGGAGCCAAGGAAGCAGTTTGGCTCCAACGTCTCATGGCAGAGATGAGTGGGAGTGCAGCAGTTCCAGTTCCTGTGCGCGTCGACAACTAGAGCGCAATCCTGCTCGCCAAGAATCCTGAGCACCATGCACGCACCAAGCACATTGACATCGCATATCATTTCATCAGGCACATGGTGCAGGAGGGTGCTATCAAGCTGGAGTTTACTCCAACCAGCAAGTAGCTCGCTGATTTCTGCACCAAGCCAGTGAACCGTGAGAAGCAGCAGTTCTGCATGAAGGCATGTGGACTCAGCTCACTCTAACTGCGGCAAAGTGGGAGATTGTTGGGAAAGGAGCCATCCGGCTCAGTTTCAGGTCCAGAGGAGCAAGTTCCAGGAAAGTACCAGATGCCTGCTCCGATCGTCGATCCGACTTCATCATTGGAAAGATCAGGCGGCAAAATGTCCACGATCTAAGTTTGAGGCCGATCCAACTGTCGGATTGGGAGATATGAATTTTCGAAGTTTTGGGGGTCATGGACCGTCGATGTCTGGGTGGGCATGGGTGATGGCTCCATGCCTTAGCCTGAGAAAAGAAAAAGGCAAGAGGTCCAGGGTCAAGACCTGATGGGAGAGATATCCAAAAAGGTCCTTGGTCTTAGGATTGCCTTGTCAGAGTGTGCTGACTAGGATAAAGCTACCTTTCCTTACTTTTTAGGTGAGGTGAGATCCTTGTGTGCTAGCCATGGACACATGGTGATTCTCCATGGGTTTGTGGGTTATGTGACCACTAGGAGTGTGCCATGAGAGCATTCTCTAGCTCTCTAGGTCGTGTGTGAGTGGTCAGCCTGATTGCTAGGCTGATTTCCTCCCTTGTGTGAGATTATGGACTCTAGTGTGTGAGCCTTAGCCTCCATGGCTAAGTGGTGTGGCTTGTGAGAGGGCTGACTTGCCCAAGCTCTAGCTCTATATGTACTCCATCATTTTGAGTGATTTAACAACCATTCTTCAGCACAAGTGATGCCCTTCCAATCACACATGCTCGCTGCTCCAAGGCTCCCTCTCTCCTCCAGTTCCAATAAATTCATATCTCCCAATCCGACCGTTGGATCAGCCTCAAACTTGAACCGTAGGTATTTTGCCACCTGATCTTTCCAATGATTTAGTCGGATCGGCGATCGGAGCAGGCATCTGGTACTTTCCAGGAACTTGCTCCTGTGGACCTGAAACTGAGCCAGATGGCTTCTTTCCCAACACCAACCGACTCTTGACCTGGACTTCATTTACACATACCTAGTGCAGAGGGAACTGCGTCTCAATATAGCAAAGCGTAATGGCGGCACCAACAGTGAAGCAGCATTTGTGGCCAAATATCTCACGTAACCAATAGTAGCAGCAGTCTGGGCAACAAAGAAGCAAGAAGAATGGCAACTGCCACTTGAAGAAATGTTGGATCTGGAGGAGAGAGGGAGCCTTGGAGTAGCAAGCATGTGGGACTCGAAGGGCATCACTTGTGCTGAAGAATGGTTGTTGAATCACTCAAAGTTATGGAGTACATATAGAGTTAGAACTTGGGCAAGTCAGCCCTCTCACAAGCTACACCACTTAGCCATGGAGGCTAAGGCTCACACACTAGAGTCCATAATCTCACACAAGAGAGGAAATCAGCCTAGCAATCAGGCTGACCACTCACACACGACCTAGAGAGCTAGAAAATGCTCTCATGGCACACTCCTAGTGGTCACATAACCCACAATCCCATGGAGAATCGCCATGTGTCCATGGCTAGCACACAAGGATCTCACCTCACCTAAAAAGCAAGGAGAGGTACCTTTTTCCTAGTCAGCACACTCTGACAAGGCAACCCAAGAATCTAGGACCTTTTTGGATATTTCTCCCATCAGGTCTTGACCCTGGACCTCTTGCCTTTTTCTTTTCTCAGGCTAAGGCATGGAGCCATCGCCCATGGTCACCC